>JAOXNN020178110.1:0-25950 GCA_028571205.2 Hydropsyche betteni | reverse complement strand
GTACAAAAGGAGAAAAGACCTAAGAGTTGTTCCTGTTGCCCTCGCCTCAGAACCTGCCAGCACTTAAAAGCTACTTATATGACCATAACACTAACATGTATGTAAATAATCATTTTCTTGTTAGAATATGTCAGATTTGTATGTAATAAGTTGGAAAAAATAGGCATTGATGTAACGTCGAAGTAACTTAATCTAGGTAATCATTTGTTAGCTAATAGTACGCTCCTCTTCCCTCCGGTTCTCAAGTACACCTTTCCTGTGTTACGACTATCTTGATGCTTAGGTTACCAACCTAGCTCTAATTTCTTTTTTCGCTCAATGGAAAGTTAATTTAGTTTCTTCTACCAATAGATGCCTACATTTTCTCTCGCTCTCCTCTCCTGCAGAATCTTCTCTCTGCATTTCTCATGTCTCTCCCTCGACTGTCTTAACAAATGCACGTCTCTAAGTTCCTGCTGTGTGCGGGACAGTAGCCTAATTTCCTCCGCTTGACGATACTTACCTTACAGCAATTTCTTGCGAACCTGCTTCATCTTATCAGTGTTGACGGTATTGGTAAGGGAGACAGAGTTGAAGGAAAATCGTTGCTTTATGTTGCGCTCTTCGCTATTAATATTTTAGTCGTTACAATAGGATTAGTTGCCAGACTGCCTCTTACGTTTGAACCTGTTATCGTAGTGCTTGGGCGGTAAAGGGCCATAAAGATCGATATTGCGTAAAGATGTGTTGCAGGTGCTGAGGTTGGTCATGAGTATTGAGGAAGGTTATTTGCAAGCTGTTAATAAAGATTATGAATTTGGTAAGTGGTTGTATTCGGAATATGATGTGGAAAAAGGTAAAATAGGTACAAAGGAGTATTAATGGCTAAATAAGAAGAATGCTTTACAAATCAATAACTTCATAATACTATTGTCGGCAGCCCAACCACGTACCGCCTGGTGCGAGGAGGGCTGTCTCATGACGGTCTGACCGTTTATCTAATCTAATCTCTATTATACAAAGCTAAATGTTTTATACTAATCAAGACTTCTATTGACAATGTCTGGGTATTAGACAACCAGTTGAAAGCCTAAGAGTTTAAATAACTCATTAATTTTGGATAGGCATAGGACTGGATGGAGTGCTACTGTTCATCAAATAAACTGTACTGCGAATCCTAATAGAGCAAGTCCTTCCTATTCGATTCTAAAATGTCCAACAGTAGGAGACTCACCAAGGAAAAACCTCCGCTAGGTCCTTTCCAATCATCCATTCTAAACCAATTAAAAGAGCTCTCGTAATTATGGGTACATCCAACAATTCCAGAGATCTCGTTCGATGAGATTAGATACCAACCGCTTCATTTCTACAAGAACTATATCAGTAAGAATACCCCCTGTCTAATTAAGGGTTGCCTGGATGG
This sequence comes from Hydropsyche betteni, assembly GCA_028571205.2. NCBI lineage: Eukaryota > Metazoa > Arthropoda > Insecta > Trichoptera > Hydropsychidae > Hydropsyche > Hydropsyche betteni. The sequence continues at coordinate 24,548 of JAOXNN020178110.1, read as the reverse complement.
CAAATAGACGATAGAGAGATGGAGGGACTATAACTATCTGAAGGAAGTTATGGGGGGCAATTAGTTCACTGTAGCTGTAACTCCTGATGGGTTTGCAGACTCAGTTAAGCGAGACTGCTTTATTGAGCCCCTCTAAATGTCTATGACTATGTCTTCTTTCTTGAAGTTCAGAGATTAGCACCAGGGGATCGAGTACATCCAGGGGCAGAACAACAACATGAACAGCCAGTTCAACATCCTGTAGTTTGAATTTCCAGCAGAGAGCATAAAGTTTATTGGTGAACATCTGTTCGAGAAATAACCAGATGCAGTCAACTTTTGGATGGGAAGGTCAGAGTCAGTATCCGCGATTCATAAGGACCCCTACTAAAACCTCTATCAGGTGGTCAACGGCGAGAAACACTTCACGCTGGTGCCTCCCATCGATGTAATGCACCTACCCTAGCACGAGTACTTCAGCAGTAGATGGGAGTTTAAGGATAGCTAGTTCAATGTGAGAACTAGTAAAGATATGGTGAAGTGGATCAGCGTTAATCCAGACTTAAAGAGCGACTACAAGCGATTTGAGGAGATGGCGGGTATGAGGGCCATGCATGTAGTTGTTGGTGAGGGGGATATGTTGTACCTGCCGTCATTATGGTACCATCAGGTCTCCCAACATAATAAGAATAGTAAAGAGTATACAACTGCAGTCAACTATTGGTTCGATATGGAATTCAACCAGAACCACTCGCTGTACGAAATAACCAGATCTTTGAGTGGACTATGACTTCGTTGTATTTATTTGGTAATATTCTAAATATTAATATCTTCGGGTTATCGGCAGCCCAACCACGTACCGCCTGGTGCGAGGAGGGTTGTCTCTTGACGGTCTGACCGTTTATCTAATCTAATCTATCTTCGGGCAGGTTGCCCCATCACTGTTAGTCCTTTAACAAATAGACATATTAGACGCAGCACCCGGGTTAAAACTAACCTCAGAGACCGATACCTTACCATGAATAGGATGAAGTACATTTAGACAGTTGTAGAATCAAATCAATCCAGTTGCATTAATACTAACATGAACACAGTTGATAGGATATGATAATAGTCTTACCAATACAGAGGCAGGATGTCAGAGAAAATCTGCAGTAGCCTAAATACAACAAGTCTTCAATAGGCTTCCAATAAATAAGAGGGTGATTCAAATTATAAATCGACCTGGAATCTATTGACACAACTTGCTTGTAGCTGTACAGTAGATAATTTATGATCTATTATGTTCTCTAAACAGATATTTCAATACTCGTATTGTCTTGCTTAAAGTCGAACACAATATTTAATTGATATACGGCTATCTATTGATTTATTACCATCATTTCTTTATCGAATGCATGACGGTATTAGCATTCAACTCCATGCTGCCCATATTTTTTAAGTTAATTAACTTGCTGGAATGGTAGAGATTGCTGTTCATAATGGTGAAAGCTTAGTCTACTCTAAAGAATTTGGCACGCATCCAGTTTCTAAGTGTATTGACTCCTTTTCTCTTCTAGTAGGTCATTTCGCTTTCGATCACTTTTTATTAACATTTAAACCCTTGAAGTAGCGAAAGGTTCTGAAGAGATTTTGGGCCTTTTTAAAATGCTTCGAAAAGTTCTTTTTCTTAAGGATTTAAACTACCTGATGTTGATTAGCGAATTTTGATGTAAGCGATTATCCTCCTACAATGGAATTTCAGTATGGGGTTGGTTTCTGTACTTCCCCCTTTCTTTATTCTTTAATATTCCTATTCAAACTGTTTTAGGTTGTAAATTTCTATGTCAAAGAAGGGTCTGGAGTGTATTTCAGGCTGGATGTTTTTGCTATCTTTTTATTCCTCAGCTTAGTCATTCATTTGGGAGTTTGATGGTTTATCATGGCTAATCGATTAGGCAGGTGGCAGTTTACCTGATGATGATTATGGAGTTGATGGTGTTTGCCTATCCTAGCCGTCCAATAGGTTCTCATAACATAAACTCTATTTCTCAAAGTCACAAAAGACAGTTTAAAGAGATTATTAGAGGTCCGGCAGATTTAATCTTTAGGTTACCTAGCTTTAGCTTTAGGAAGAGGTATAATCACTCCAAATCCTTCTTTTAGTCTAATTTCTCATAATAATTATTACAAAATTTTGACTTTCAAGCCACCATTTAAATACCACTCATTTGGAACCCAGGCAACGGATCTTTCCTATTAATGGATCAATAGCTCAGTAATCGACATTTATTTTTTGTTAGTGTTGGCGTTGATTGGGTGGCAACTTCGATCCTCTTGTGTTGAATAGTCTGATATCTGTCATAAATTTTTGCTGGTTTGATGAAGTAATAAGGTAATAATCTGCAGTATGTATTGCCAATGTTCGTCTCAGATACTTCCAATACCTTTTGATTGGTTATTGTCGAAATATCTATCCGAATCTCCCTTTAAATACTTTATATTGAAAATACAACCCTTATAAATATAGACCAGCTCTCCCCCTATTCATCTTTATTCCAGACTTACTAACCAATTCTGGGAGTTACAATCTGTTTGTACTGATAAGTGGGTTTATTTAGGAGAGGAAGTTGTTGGCGTTATTGTAATAAAATTTATATGTCCCTCAAAACTCCAGAAGAGATTCGATTCGAGGAAGTGCTCGGATGGTAGGGCCACTAACTAAAGAGCTTCGAGTCAGACACACCGACTGACTTGATGCCATAAGCCACCACCTTCCCCACATTCTTCAACACCAACCTTCTCAATCCAAATCGTCACATAAAATACATTAAACCTGACCCCCAGAGCAACTTCCGCCTGTTCTACCTCCACCTGCTTCGTCTGAGTTGCCAGGTAGAGATAGATGGCGAAACCAACCCTGTGTTCCTGGTGAATCTGCGAAACTATGTTTTACATCCCGAATTCTAAATCCTCTTCACTGAAGATTCTGAGGAAATGAGAGATGTGTACAACGACAAGCAGTTCAAGAAGTTCTTTATGGAGTTTCTGTTCATTCTCGACCAACAGGACTTCCCAGACACCTAACAGGTGATAAACAGGTTCCCTATCATGGATGCTGTATTCATTCATATTCTGAGGTCGGTGTTCGTCAACGAGGGGATTGAGGTCGAGTTCCATACGAAAATACCCACCTAGACGGTATTCCAATAGCTCTGCCAGTTGCTAGGGATGAACTTAGTGCCCTATGGCGGCTGCTGGAAATTTGAAGATTCAGATATGTTCTGCATTTAGTAACCAGACGGATCTCTCTACCTAGCATATATTGAGGACCAGGGCAGCCAGATCCTGATGCGTACTGAAGCTCAGGATAACATCGACAGCCAGAATATGTTTTCTATGGAGATGGTGGAACCACCCGAATCTTTCTAGGGTAGCTACACCAAACAATACGATATTCTCGTCAATAAACCACCAAGTAATGCATCCCCTTACTAAAACCCCAGTGAATACTCACCGTCTCCCTTCGTCCCTACCTACAGCCCACCTATCCTAGATAGTGTGCCCATCCAACCCTACACCTAAATATCCAATCCAACACTGACACTGTAGTCAACTTCGTATAGTAATAGACCTTTCTAAACAAATAATTTTGGGCTATCGAGCTATGCGAAGACTATTAGCGCCAGAGATTAGACAAGGTTTGAGCCTGAGAGGAGAATGAATGGATTTCCGGGTGTATCACAGGCAACCCGACTTGAGGAATTTAAGTCAAATGACACAGCTAAAAAGGATTTAGGTAACATTAAAGATTCCATGATATCTATGGTATCCTAAACCTACGATTTCGTAGACTTCACCGGAGCTACTACTTCCTACAAGGACAAAGTCCCTAGACATCAGCTATAAAACAGTAGAGGTATGAGACCTATCGTCCATCTCAACAAAGAATAGCTCATCGACAACCTCTCCCATCCCTAGTTGTAAGATAGGAAGTCAGGCCCCCTAAATTCCAGTCCAATCTACGAATCCAAAAGTTATTTCTAATCAAATGCTATTGGAATACCAGATTCAACCAGCCGATTCAAACCTATCTAGCCAGCTGCCACCTACCAATACTAACCTACCGCCTACTCCAGCATCTTCCTTCCCCAAGTTTCCTCCTACAACCAACCTCTAAGTACCCCCATGGTACACTCCACCCAATCCTACATGATCCAATCCGATAGCACTCCAATAGTAAAACTAAACACCCCTACATTCTAAAGCAGCAATATCCGTGGAGAATCCGACTTTAAATCCTACCTCGGTTCCACCGCACTAACCCCCATAGCCATAACACCCATAGCTACTCCCAGCAGAGAGATGGGAGATTTCTACAAAGACTTCACAAACTCTTTCATGTTGTAGAAACTATAGTAACCATTTAAATCCAATGTAAGAGCCATAAAGAATAGGGTGAGGGGAGTGAAGAGAGGTGGGTTCACTCCCACAACGTTCGTGGGTAGTATTGGTCAGCCTTCCTTCGCCAAGAAACTCTACGAATAAACTATCTGATACCATCACAGTATTCACCGTTTTGTTATTATTAATTCATCATGCAGCAGAGGAACAAATTTAAAGGGCTCTACTAAATGAGTAGACTACATAAGGCTGCTGCTGCTATCGAAACCAAACACAAAATACCTACTGAACCAGCAATCAACGATGACTCTCTGGAGGACATAGGCACCCAGCAGACTATTATCTAGCCGGAGGTTAGTAAGCCCCCTAAAAACCATAACAGATCCCATAGTTGTCCCTTCTAGCTCAGTATAAGCAACAGTAGTAAAACTCTAAGAAACCTACTGCATCACCGGAGTCCATCCGCCATTCCATAATAATTTGCCAACGAACATGACAAAGGATAGAGCTCAGAGTCTTAATCGAAGACCCAAGTGAGTAAGAAGCTCCAACGGATAAGTACGAAAGGCCTGCCCTTCGCTAAAAAGAACAGTAGCCAGTCGATAAAGAGTGTGGTGATCCACAACAATGATGCCAACTCGATTTACATGTCGTCTATCCTGTACTCTGAGAAGAAGATTGCAGAGGAGTAGCAGCGAAGGACCAACATAAAGAAAACCTCCAAAAGATGTGCGTAGAAGATGATGGACGAGAAGGCTCAGCTGAGAAACCGCTATCTGAAAATGAAGCTATAACAGCAGATTAAGCGACACTAGCTCAGTGAGGGACTATTTAGGGTGGAGAAGGAGGCTACCGACATCCTAATAAAGCAGAACGTATTCGAGACTATATTGAGTAAGACTGGTCACTAGAACAAGTACCTGAACCCCGACGAATCAGTGGTGTTCTACTGACAGGTGTCCTAGTTTTAATTGTATTGATGTAATAGAGTATACACTCATAAAATAAATAATTCTTACAGTGAAGTGATGAAGGAAACCAGGGCTACCATTATGCACCCTGACGAACTCCTGAAAGACCGCACTCTACTGGTTAAATAGGCTCAGTAGCTCCTAAATCTGAATGAGAAGATCAAAGCAGCTATCATGCTCAACAAAATATAAAAATTCAGTCTTCTCAGTTAGCACATCAAACGACGGGTGCTCGGTAGCAAAGTTAAGAGAACCATCGAAATGAGGGAACGATACCATAGGGATAACATCGATAGATCTGAGAGTATCAGATTTAAGAAGACTTCCATCAATTAGTCTAGTCTTAGTATCGATATAGCTGATCTCAACCAGCCACACTCACCTGTGCATAATACGAAGTCTCCCACTAACTCTCCCAAACGGAGGAATGGACTGGCGGTAGTGAATAGCAACCAATTTAAAACTATCTAGGAGACACCCTCTAGATCATTGAACGTTAATGGAACTAGGACTCTGGATGAGTCTGTAAGAGTGTACCATTCCGTCAATAAGAAAAATACGTTGGAGAGTCCTAAGATAAGCCCAGAGACAGCAGTTAAATTTTTCCCTTCTAAACTCTAAACTATCCATCCAAAAAGCTAGCTAGATAACACTCCCTTCGTACTAAAGAACAGAACCAAGAAATAAATGAGGAAATTCGAGTATATTGGTAAACACTACAGTAAGAAAATAGCTACTATCGAATAGATCTCCAGATTCGAAGAGGAATAGCGGAAGTCGAAATCCAAAGCATTTATTAACCGTATTCGGAATCCCAGGCTGTACTACCAGATGATGGAGCAGGTACGATGCCCATTCAACCCTAACACCATCCAAGCTGATACTCCTGACATCGACTGGGCTGAAATTAAATAACTTTTCTGACTCTATATACATCAACCATAGATCTCTTTCAGTATACGTCCCTACCTCTACATGGCTTTAACCTTCATTAGAGCAGCGTAAGGTGAAGTTCCACTCTTCTTGTAAATGGATATTATTACGTTATTTATGTCTCTTCCCATCTTTTATGAGCCACAAATCATGAATATTGCTCCTTGGTCAAGGAAACCTTTTACTTGAGCTTCATCATGCTCTAAGAGTTTCTGGACGTAATGTTTCTCTCCCTACCTACTGGTTGCCACTCTCATCTTTAGTACTCCCTCCTTTTCAGCTGCTTCCCACTATTATTTGAAGTAATAATCAGTCTATATTTTTTGGCAGCCATAGTAAAATGTAATTGGATTGATATTTTATCCTTGTTTCTTTTTCTACCAGAAGTAGTACAGAAGGGATCTGAAGGGTGCCATACCCGAACCATTGGCTATCATCATTATCGGTTTTGTTGGGTCTGAGGGAATAGCGAAATTAGATTTCTTTGGTCTTATCCTCACAAACTAGGGTATGCTGGACAGGTAGGCGCTGGTCAATCCCATTTTCCCTTACTTATAAAATAGCGATACCAGCAGATGAATCTCTTTGCTATCCCATCCCGCCAACGTATATATTCTAGGAGTATTAATACCTAACACGAACTGGTGCTCCAGATTTACCTCAAACTCCTTAATAAACTCAGCGCAACTAATGTTGGAGCTATTCCATGCTACATCATCCTTCAGAATCTTCTGGTACTTACTAACCTTCTATTTGTCTTCACAGGTCATCAGAACCATCTGTACGAACGATTTAGTTATTTTCTGAGAAGTGTTGAGTAGCTTCATCAACGATTGAAGTGGCATCGGAGGATAAGGAACATTCTACTTGGGACTATCAGCTGTAAACTACACTGACCCTTTAAATTCTCCTGCAGCAATCATATTTTATGGGAATAACTCGATATTACATGCAGGATCTATTTTTACTCCTGTAGTATTCTATATCCTTACGAAAAGGGTTGATCGAGTTGGATCACCCTTCCTCACCTCCCTAACCTCCAAAACTTTAGCCTTAGTGCACAAAAGATAGTTTTTGATCTCGAACTTCAGATTATCAACTTTGGTGTTCTACCACTCACTATGGTCATGCTCACAGAATGCCACCTTATAGTCATAGTTAAGTTTGGCTAGTTAAGCCAGTGATACTGTCTTCTTCTGGAACAGCTTAGGATTGCCATTAAGAATATGCTCGAACAAACCCAGTCTCCACTTATTATACTTATCGATAGGAGCCTCGTGTTTGGCGTCGGTAGTTGTAAACTCATAAAGTTCATGGGCACCTAACTCATAGAGGAAAGCTCTGATTTTCTTGCTCATTCCTGCGAAGAACTAAAAGTTCGAGTTTCCCAACCCAAATACTATATAGTTTAGGTGACTCAGTAGAGGTTGCTTATCGGCAGCCAGTTTTTACATCCACTCGTAGAACCTTTAGCTATCCTCAGTTGGTCCCCCTACTCCATAGGTTGATAGGAACAGAACTGAGAATGTTGAAGATTTAAATTGTTCCTCATTGAAATCGCCCAGACCTGTTACCTTGGGCACAAACCCATATTGTTTAGCCTACATACTGAACTCGTAAGCCAGCTGCTTAGAGTTTCCACTAGTTGTTCCATAGTATATATTGAGTAGTCCGTATGTTTAGACAACTCCACTTCCCTTCTGTTCCATTATAATCTCAATTATAATACCCTCTCCTTATTATTCCCCACCGGATGATTACCGTACAGACAACTGTATAAAATACTCTTCAACTTTGGTGTTATAAATAATCGTAATTCTTACCTGCAGAATGACCATTTAGCCACTTACTCACACTAGTATCCTATCGGTAGCTATTGCTTCGGCAGTCCTGTTGCCACTTCTGTACCTCCTTTACCAACAAATCATCAAACCCCTGTCCAAACTGTACTATTATAAGAGACAAGGCTTCAATTGTTAGTTTAATGCTTTCTGTGGGTCTTCTCCAAAAGACTCTGAGAACGTCATCAAGCATGGTGACTACTACTATAGCTGGTTACAGAGATCCCAGGGGAACCCCCGTCCTAAATTATTCTGTAAGAACATTGGAAGTGTCTGCGCGGTTGTACTCACAGATCCCACCCTCGTAAAGGAAATGTTCATTAATAAGGATGACTACATCAAGCATCCTTTCCAAAATGCCCTAGTAAAGAGACTTTCCCCATACGGTCTAGTTCTCCTCTAAGGAAATACTTGGAAAAAGCACCGCCGACTAATAGCCAAAGGTTTCGAATACACTAAAATCGACAGCCTTCTCTAAAAGGTCAAAACCATCAGCCATCAACTAGTAAATAATCTCACCGACGGAATGACGATTGCCAATACCTTTAACTTTTTCAAATAGACTGCTGGAAATATAATTAGTTTGGTGTACTTCCAATAGGATATAGCTGCACTCAGGATAGAGGGAAAGTCAATGCCTATCTACCTATCCGACCTAATCTCTCTACTCACCAACTAATCCTATGGGAAGAGTTACTGTATTTTTGGGATGTCGTTTATTAATCTGGGACTATTCTAAGTACATAGGGAGATACTAAGGAGGATTAGAGTGATGAGAGAAGAGGTTAGGAAAATAGTGGTTAAACACAGACAACTCAGGCAAAACGCTAAAACAGTCTCGGAGGAGTTCAGTATGTGGGATCTATTCTTCGCTGAGGACTAGTTTAACTAGGAATAGATTATCGATTAGTTTATTACCTTCTTTTCGGATGGGGTCTATACTACTGGACATTTCATGAATATGCTCACCTACAACCTAGCCAAACATCCACAGTGGAGGGAAAAGCTAACCGTCTAACTCAAATAAAACCTATCTCCTTCAGTTCAGCCAACCCAAGCTTTAATGAATGGTCTTCCCATTCTTAATGCCTGCATTAAGTAGGCTTTAAGGTTGGCTCCTCCCGTCGTAACTGGAATCGAAAGAATAGCTGTTAGAGACAGTACTTTCTCTGATGGTACCAAAATACTTAAAGATACCCTTCTAATGGCCTGCCATCTAGTCAACCATGTAGACCCTAAGTTCCATGAAAACCCCCTCCAGTTCCAGCCCTAACGATGGCTAAAGTAGGATAGCCTAACCAACCAAACCCTAAAACAGTTTCCTGGAAGCTACATCCCATTTTCCATAGGGTAGAGACAGTGCCCAGGCCAAAAATTCGCTATGGCCTAAGCCTCCATATTCTTGAGCTACTTCCTCGCCAACTACACTTACTCTATCATTGACTAACCCAACTACCAACTAAAGTTCACTCAAAGGTTCCTCCGATAACCACTCTAACCTTTCAGTTACAAACTACAAAAAACTAGTTGATTGTTAAATAATTTCTATATTTAGCATTCAAGATTGAGCCACTTTCGCCCAGCTATCTCTGCTCTGAGAGACTGCATTATTTAGCTTGCCTACTGCTTGTCCCATCTGTGTTAGACTATGTGTACCCCGATCTGAATGGTTTTCATTCTCTTCTCAATATTTAAGAGGTTGTTCTGGAATTCTTATGTTTCGACGAGGGTCTCCTTCCAGAACTCTAGGCTCTCAGCTGCCTGCTTAGTCTCTGCAGTTCTCCTCTCCATATCGTTTTTGATCTTCAGGAAGTCCTTTGATGCACCTTCCTTCTAATGATGGAACGCATACCCTACACAGACGTACTCCATCCAGTCCCAAAGCTCCACCAATATCGCTGAATGCTTCTCTTTTTCGCACAACTTCTCGAACTCTGTGTCTCCCTTCATCTCCATCAAACTCTTATAGTCTTCTTCGCTGAGTGTTCTAACGTTGATATTGGCCATTCGAGACTGGAAGTCCTCTCCTTTTTAGTGATCCAAAGCCTTAGCCTTGAACTCCTTCCAGTTGAAGTTCTTCTTGTTCTAACAGTAAAGCACACAAAACAACATTTCAAAAAGCTTGTGCAGGCACCTCTATTTTTCTACTGGTAGCTCTGACAGTTTCTTAGGACTGATCTTACTAACTGACTCCTTCAGACTGGACACAATCGACTCGATGATCTTGTTCTTTCCCTTCATTTATTCGGCCTTCCCATCCAAGAATCTATATTTCCCGATGCTTACTTCTGTCCCCGACCCAAAACCAGTTCGTTTTTGGAGGCCTTCTTCATGAGGTCGTTGATATTGCTGTTGCTCTCAGATACCTTGCTGTTTAGTTACATTAGAAGTTCCTCGATTTGACTGTTCATATCTTCCAAATCTCCATTAAATACACAGTACCTCTCTTCTCTGAGGAATACACGTCAATCAGCTTCCTGTAAGTGTTTTCAGTGCTGGGGATCAACACTTGGGAGATGCGAGAAAAGTCGTCAGCCATCTTATGGAATATACAATTAAATTGATTAAATGGTTCAATCGACTGGTAACTAAACTATTTTTAATACGATGTTCTTCAACATAATCGCACTCAAGCTGGCATATCGTTGGTACTGATCAGCCTGTTTATTATCTGGTCCTTCTCTATTAGCATGTTCTTCAGTTCATTTATCCTTTGGATGTACAATCGCTCCCTCTACGACAGATCCCTCAGACACTGCTCACTCTTGTTTCTGACCCACTGGTACTGCTCTCTCGCCTGCTGCAGCCTCACAGCAACTCCAACACTAGACCTCTCCTCAGGTGCTGCTGCTGGCTCAGTGGAGGGCTCAAACTCTACGGCCGACGGGTCTTGGATCTTTTCGGGTTGCTCTGAGGTTTCCACAGGACTTAGAATCTATCGTTGTTACTAGGGTGGATCTAGTTGTTAAGGTAGGCTCGGCATGGCTGGCTCAGTCTCGACAGCTGGCTCTATTCGAGTGATGATTTTGTATTCTGTCTAGGGTTACACAAGGATGTCTTAAACGGCTGCATTATGCCCTAATAACTTTGTATCTGCATCTTCTATCCTATGATCGTCCATCCCGATATTGAGAGACGCAAGATCGCTTGGATGTATGGCAGCCTAAGCAGACTCAGGATGTTCACTCGGCTACTCTTCGACCTCTTGGCCCAACTCTGCCAATCCCTGCCTTTAGGCTTGCACAAGAGGCAGCAGCTATTACTGCCTTTATTCTCTGACATCTACACTCGCAATGTCTGGTCCTTCTGCTTTGATTTCGGTGAACTGACTCGACTGCGAAGACGACACCATTTCATGCGGAGGTGCTATTTTCTAGTTGGAGGGAATGAGCTCTGGCTCGTCGCTGAGTTCTGGTTCTTCTTCCTTCTCCTCCTACTCCGAAGAGCTCTCCAGTAGAGAGTTCTGCGCGTTGAGGATCTCGTTGAGCTGCGACTTCAGGAAGCTCACCTCCTGCGACTGCGTGACGGAGGTGTTGAGTTTAGGCTTCGACATGTTGCTGATCTCTAGAGTCGACTGCGAGATTGGTGTTTAGGAAGGCAAGGCTTTTAAGTAAGTCGATTCCTCGAGTACAGTATGCTATTTTTTGTGAGGTGCTGGCGGTGGAGCCGAAGGAGGTGTAATCTTGGAAGGAACTGAAGGGAGTGTAACTTTCGAGGGAATATTGGGTAGCTTTTTCTAGGGTGGCTTAGGGATTTCAGCATTTTTCTCGTAGTCTTGCAGTTTGGATTCTGGTTTGGAGACATTTAAGATGGGTTGAGGAAGGGGTGCATTTAGCTTAAGCTCAGTAGATAGTGATTGTGTTTATGCAGGAACTGTCTTTGCTTCAGAACTAGTCACAGGCACGGGAACTGTAGGTTTCTGCCCTACTGGTTTAGGTGCAGGTTTAGGTGGAGTCGGCAGTTTCGCTGGAGGTAGGCTTGATGGTGGTCTTGGTATTGTAGACAAAGATGGTGGGGGTGGTGGTCTTGATACTTGCTTAGGAGGAGGTCTGGGCTTCTCAACACTAGCCTCTGCTGGGGATGGTTCTGTTGCCTTTGTTTGTCTGTATTATGCATGCTTTAACTATGGGTCCGCAAGAGTTAGTTCCACGTCTTTGTAAATGGGCTCAGTTTTAGCAGTAAGTTCTGGCTCCTTTGCTAGGGTGGGCTATTGCACAGTTGTTTGCTGCTGTACTTACTATCTGCCTGTGTCTTCAGAGACGATTGCAGGTTCAGGAACACTTTGGTTTGTTGTGAGTTATGATAGCTGGACTGCAGGTGTATCTACTGAAGGTTCAGAAGGCTATTCGAAGGTTGCTACACGAGGTACCGGTGCTTTTGGTGGTCCTGGTGGTGCTTTTCTTGGAGGGGGACCTGGAGGAGGCGCTCTTCTCATGATAATTTTGATGTATTGATATAATACAAATATTAGTTCATAACTAGAACGATGATACGATATATCACTCACAATTTCTTCAGCCTCTATGCCAGGTTGCGGTCAAGCTCATCTTCGTGTATTTTGCTTTGCTCAGGGTAGTCAGGCGCGTATTTCAAGGCTGTCTTGGGGACGTTCATTCCCTGGAAGTTCGGGTTCATGGGGAGGTTTGGATTCACCCCAAAGTTGTTTGGTTGATACACAGGCATGTAGTTCTCTGGGTTGAACTGGTTGTTAGAGATGAACGGCTGAGGACCGAAGTTGCCTGGCTGGGGATTGAAGTTCCCTCCTCCGTTGCCGTAGCCACCTGAAGGGCTGAAACCACTGCTGTGCCCTCCCTGGCCACCGAAGCTTCCTGGAGGAGGAGGCGGCTGTTGGTTGCCCACGCTTCCCTTCTTGATGATGCCTTGGCCACCAAGAGGCATGCCGACCTGGTCCATCATAAACATTTCAGAGAAGTTGAAGCCCACCTTGTTAAGCCTCTCCAGCGAGATGTCGTTCCGCTTGGCCATTTCGATGGCGTACTGGTTGACTTCCATGGGCGAAGGCTTGGGGCTCCCAAAACAGTCAAGCAGCTCCTTCTCCACCCTGTCGATGGGGACACTCTTGTCCTGAGTGAGTGTAGAGTTGTACCTTTGGATCGATCATCTCCTTGCCGAAGAGTGCTAGGAGCATGTTCTTGAAGTCATTGATGCTATGTAGACCCATGGGTCTGTTGGCGAGTATCATGCCTTAGATGTAGGGGAGCAGGTGGTCGATTTTGGAGAGATTGCCAAGGGATCCGACGATGAGGGATGAGCTGTTCTTGAGGATGTCGGCGTAGCTGATGAGGATGCGGCAGGCTGAGTAAGTTCGAGGTTACCGTTGAGGTATTTGAGGGAGTTGACGATGCGCTCCATGCTCAGGAGCTCTTCGTGTTTGTTGCGGACTTCGCCGTTGATGAGGGTCACCAGCTGCTTCTCGTCCTTGATGACCTCGTTGCTCTTTCGCTCTTTCTGCAAGTTGAGGTATTCTCGCACTTTCATGGCGGCGATCTCCACTTGCAGCTTCGTGATTCGAGGAGGCTTGGACTACGAAACGCCCATATATTCTGACGCCTTATGTAAATATTATACCTTGCTGCAGAGAGTAAGAATAATATAATCAATAGTGACTGTGCTCTTTTTGCTGTGAGTACAGACTCTCCGCAATTCCAATATCTTGTAGGCGACTCTTAAGGCTATAATAAACCAAAAGTATTCAGTAACTGACAACACAACAAACTATGCAGTATCAAATAGTAACAATCATCTCGCCTTCAGGCGCTTGCTGAATACCTACAGGAAGATGAGTCTCTCTTCCTCGTCAACTAACAGCAGTTGATACGGTCCTACCCAAAGGATCTGGTTGATTTAGTTTTTGAGGGACTGGATTTGGATTAACGGAACTGTGCTTTCGGAACCGATCTCCCACAATTCCAGTACCCTGTTCAGACAGAGCATGAGCACATCCCCACCGCAATATTAGAAGGGGGACACCGAACTTGATGTGGGACTGGTGTTTCTAAACCATCTTCTGACAATCTTCTCTCCATAAAACCCGAAAACGGTGAGTGGAGTGTTCCTGACTATGTACCTTCCACAGTGCGATACGTCGTATATCGACTTGTTTTCGTAGTCCATATCCTCCTACTGCTGTTATTGGCGATGACCTTTTTAAATCACAGCAGTGCCCTGAACCAGGTCGTTGCTGACTGACTCGTATACAAAACTGCTCTTGACTGTGAGTATGTTGCGAATGTCGTTGTAAGGCAACCGAGACTTGGTGTTGGAGTTCATGTTAATGGACTCGGCAGTTAGGTCGTAGCCGATTGTATAGAGGGTGTCCCCCAGAAATCGGATGGTCGAGAGGTTGGAGTTGAAGGTCAGAGTCAGCACGTGCGACCAGTTGCTCTTGCTTTCGTAGAGTTCCAGCAGTCCATCGTAGTAGGCTACTCCCAGCACCTACCTGCTGTTCGCCTGCCCAAACATCGCTTTGAGTACGTGCACTTCCTTCTTGCTTCTGATGAGCTTGTGGTACGGCAACGACTCGGTAATGGAGTAGTGGGGCACCTTTTCGAAGTTGGTTTTGTAGTCGATGAAGAAATGCAGCAACATGATGGAAGTCAGCAGCTTGACGGAGTTGTCGTTGATGTCGTGGATCGCCAAATACCTCAGCTGCCGGTCAGCGACGACCTCGCAGGTCTCCAGCTCGTGATCTCCTATTTTGGGTATCCTGCGTATGAAAATCATAATATTTAAACTTATGCATTCTCAATATGCAGCTGTAGAGCTAATTCTCTGCAGGATGGAGCTGTTCAGGAACACCAACCCCAACGACAAAATCACTCTGTCCTTCTGTCCTCCCCACACACAATCTCAATAGCTCAGCTTCAGCCGGCTGACCAAGTCCAAGAGTGTTTCCTTCGACGACCAGACTATCAAAATGATGTACTGCAACTCCTTCAATATCCACATCCACCTCACTTAATCGGCTCCTGGAGAAACTCGCAAACTCGGAACTGTATTTGTGGATGTGAAGGGCGTGCTACGCAACGAGAAGAAGAGATCCAAACGCTACTCGGAGATCCCTGGGAAATGCAGCCTCTAATACGAAGTCGCAGTTATCGACAAGGAGCTGGAGGAAGAGTAACATGAACTGTCAGTATCCAGGCCCTACATCGTGCACGTAACAACTCCCTAAACGAGGTCTAACGAGGCTGAGCTACCCACTCTTATCGCTCAGCAACCGAAAGAGAGCCATAACGAGAAGGAGCTGCAACAGTCAAATTCTAAGTTCAACCTCAAATTCTCCAAACCCTCAAACAGCCACGCTGAGTAGGACCAGGAAGAAGTCATGGAAATGCCCAAGATAGTTGAGACCAAGAAACTCAATCCTCTAAGAAGATCCAGCTCTATGAATGTCCAGATTTCGTCCTTCAATAACACCCCCAAGAAATAGACTGAAGAACAGGTACCAGTGGACAACAAGCGGCGCCACTCCTACATACGGATGCCGTCTGCCAAGCGTCTGTTGCCTCTGCCGACTTTGGAGGACAGCCTGTAGACTCTGCTGTTCGTAAAGTACACCAAAGAGAACAAGAAGAAGATGTCGGAAATATTCTCTGTGCAGTCCAAGAAACTTGAGGTTTAGCTGAAAGAGCTTAAGGTCAAAAAGTAGTAACTAGCCAAGAAGAAGCAGTAGTGGGTAGACAGCCCCGGCTTTCTGGGAAGCAAGATAGCCGTGGCAGGCTCCCTGCTGGTGGGAGTGGTTGTTGGGTTTCTGATGTGATCATAGTTAGAAGTTAGAATTTATTCTTGCTACAAAGCATGGCCAACGACGTCATAGACTTTCTGCAGTCTTACGAGTCATACTCCGGCATTCAAAAGCTTCTCAAACACATCGAGGACGGAGACAGGTAGTACTGGGTTGATTCAGGACGCTGTTGGCGAAAACTGTTACAGAACTCTCGGCAATCTTCAGTGGGGAGCATCCACCTGTAGTCCATCTGCTGTCACTTCGACTAATAAAGGAGCTGTTCCTCACTGGCAGGGAGGAGGTACTTTAGAGAATCTAAAAGGAGCTCCTGGGTAAGATAGCCCGCATCTGTCTGTAGCAATATGACAGTGACACCCTCCCTGATGCCTATTTTTCAGGTAGGTTGGAATATTTGAGAGGCGACTAAACGGCTAGAGAGGTCATCCGCAGGCAGGGAGCGTAGTTTGTGACTCACTGCCAGGAATCTATCAAAAACTGGGCAGACTGGGTCAAGCACAACGCTGAAGGTGGGCAGAGTGGCTTCAACCTCACCTACATTAGCCTCGTCAGGCAAGGAGTGGAGTTCCCAGCAGAGAGGTCGCTCTACAAGGAAATCGACAGGGAAAAGTTTTAGAAGGTTTACAAGATGGAGTTCTTCAACAGCGAGTCCTAGTTTGAGGAGTCGGTGTTCAGCCACTCGAACTTCGACGTGGTAGTCAACAAGGAAATCCACCAGTGTAACCTCATTCTTTCAAATCTGAAGGTCGAACTCAAGCCCATACAGAAGAACACCGACTGGAAGAAAGTTCGCCAGCTGATGGAGCGAGCCCAGATGTTTTTCCATGAGGAGTCGATCAGGATAATCCAGGAGCTGAGGCCACTACCTAACAACGAGCGCTACCTTCAGCAGATGCTTCAGAAGCAGTCGGACTTCGGCAAGCTTGTGGAAGACTACGAGTTCATGCAAGCTGGGAAGCTACCATACGAGCAGTTCTACAGGAGTTACGGCAACTTCAAGTAGAGCTATTAGCAGGGCTCTGTTTACGTAGAGCAGTAGTCGGTCGATGTGCCTAATCCTCTGCAGTATTCGATGAAGAAGAAGCCTGGAAACAGAAATCTACAGTAGAGTATCGTGCTGTCTCCTCTAGTCTAGTCTCCGAACGTTGTCGTAATTAAGTAGGGCACAGCCAAGTTGAATGTGCAGGTCTAGACGATACGAAGCTAATACAACCAGAAGATTGAGGAACTCAAGCGAGACTACGAGATAAAACTACAAGCCGAACGACAAGGTTCCGATATTAGGGTCAACTAGCTCAAGAAGTTGCTGCAGGCGAACAGCAAGTAGCTGCAAGAATAGTGGGCCAGACGGCTGACGGAAGAGAATGACAACTACCGCAGGAGATACGAACAGTTGCAGAATTAAATACAGCAGACCGAGCAGCAAGTTCTCTACTTAAAGACCCAGAATAATCAGCTCTAGAAGTAACTGAATCAGGCGATATCCTAACAAAATGCCAAAGAATCAGAGCTGAAGAGAGTTTAAGATAACTTAGCTCGCACAAAAAAGCATTTCGTGGATAGGGAAGAGAATTTCAAACAGGAGCACAGGAGACTAGCTAGTGAACAGAAGGAAGTCCTAAAGGTAGAGATGACCAGCGACAATGCAAACACCTAGATGGCGAATGAATCTAACAAGAAACTCTAAAGGAGAGTGGAGAACCTTACGCACGAGAACGCACTACTCAAGGAACAGCTGGAAATCGAGAGAAGGAACAACCATCGAAATACATAGATCGGTATGCAGCTGCTAAAAGAATAGAACACAAGACTGAAAAAGACTCTCGCCAAGCAGGAGCAACTCAACGTGGAGCAACGACTGAAACTGGACCTGTTAGAGGTGTAGAACCTAAAACTTCAAGAGTCCCTCAAGATCAAGGCGAGCATCACAGAGTCTCTGGAGAAGGAGAACGAAAGAATGGCCAAGACGATGCAACCTTTGGCGATGACCCAGCCAGTCAAAAGGCTAGAATAAACCACGTTGGCCCGTAGCAGGGCTACAAGTCTTCCTCGGCGCATGTCAGTCAGGTAGTATCTGGACAGCTGCATCGAAGGGTAGACATACTACCTCTAGCTCTCCAGGGAGTTCAGAGTGAGGTTCAAGCGTTCCTGTCTGAAGAAGAAGGAGTTGCTATACAAGCTGAACAACATCGAGGTGGGAGTGATCAGCGAGCTAAAAGCAGAGGATGAAGTCAGCGTGGCTGTGTTCCTGACCAACTACGGCAGCAAGGACATCCAAGACATGAAACTCAAAATACTCAACCCCGCCAACAACGAGGTCAAGTGCGAATCGAACAGTTTCGAGGTGCTGTCGCAGGGTCAACAGCAGAAATTGTACGTGGATACGAGAATCATGAGCTACCCGATGGGTCCCTTCGTTCTGAGGATACTCTATGAGGACATCAGTGTACAGCTTCTACTGCCAATCAACATCGTCAAAATGGTGGATGCAGAGGATCGAAGCTCACCCCTGACAGAGTCCTAGCAGCTCAGCATCAGGCATGACTCGAAGGTAGTGCAGGGGAAAGCCTTGCAAGAGTATTTCCCCAAAGTAACCTTTACCGAGAATCACTCTGGAGACATTTAAGCTAGGATGAGGTTACATCACGCCCACACGCTGACTACCTTCTGGTTGGATTTGAAGAAGGTGGGAGAGCACACGACATTGGAATACCAGATGGATAAAGGAAGGGACGAGATCATGCGATACTACGTGCGAGTACTTGGCTGCTTATTAGAAAAATGAATATCTCTTTACTCTAATAGATAATAAATTTGGTTAAAGGTGTCTTTCTATTTTTCGCTATGGTGACCCCACTAAAATCAATATAAGATTTAAAGTAAAATGATTCTCCTCTAATACTGGTCTATCGGTATGTTGATGCGAACTTGTAGAATAACGTTCGGTCCTATCTGTGGCTATTGATATTTGGACTTTATAACACGACATTTATCCTCCTTTTTTTGTTTATTTGATCGAAGGTTGGTGAGACACTAATTAATGGTATCCGTATTGTTGTATTAAATAGTTTGTATAAAGCTTGACAAGTTAATCTTGGTTATAGTGATTGTTGGATTCCTTAATTTTAGTCTTGGAGCTGTGCGTGAAACACGTTTTCCCTACTCTTTATTATAAAATAGAAACTAATCGATATTACTATGTATGGTAATGTCTGGCGAAGTTCGCATTTTAATTTTAAAATACTAATTGCTTTTTAGACAAACACATAATATAAACCGAGGTGTGCAACAACTACATAAAATAACTAATTCCTTGATGATTTAAACAACGTCTACTTCACGATACTCTCTGTTCTTCAAAAATATTGTCACTGCTAGAGAACCTACACCATCCCGGTACTTAAGACACAATATTCGAAAAAGAGCTCAAAATTATCTGAACTAACTCAGAGTTAATATACGATTCTCGTAACTGAACGCCTTAATAGTCATCTACGATGTCAGCATTGGTATGTTTATAGTTGAAATTAGGGCTCTTTTCAACTCCTAACAAATAAACAGCCCCAATAAGCGGATTGGAAAAGGTGCATACGGCATTGTTTTTTAGCAGTAAATAGCTTCCAAGCAGTTCATTGTTAAGCAACAGTCTCTTGAAACAGTAGACAGAAACTCAGTAGAGAACATTATCGTAGAGGTAGCCTTTCACAAACTGGCTTCTCTATTCAAAGTAGGCCCTTAGATGGAAACCAGGATCCCCTTCGATCTACTGGTCTACCAAGATGGTGTGGAGTTCCACATGGAGAAGTGTCTCGACTGGGAAACTGCTGTAGTGACTGTAGACAGGAGTAAAATGGAGCAGTAGCTGAAGCAGTGCCTGTATACACTCCATTCTTTGCACATAATCCACAAGGACATCAAGATGGACAACGTGCTATATAGTAACAAGTTGAAGAAGTTTGTGCTGAGCGACTTCGGAATATCATAGTATGTTAGGGAGGTAGTTGGACAGAAGAGTAAGACAACAAAAGGAGGTACCGGTGGATTTATGTCCTAATAGATGATGAGTATAGGACGATATGGTTAGGTAGATCTTTATCTAAATGACATGTATGGTTTGCACAAGAGCATATAGTATCTGAAAACGAGCAATCCAGTAATTATTTAGAATGACTCCACTCCAAATCCTTATTAAGATAAAGGTTTGAGAACATCTGGCGAAAGTTCTTCGTCGAATTTGGATTTACAGTATAACTTTTACTAATTTCTGCAGCTGTTGTACGCTTGTGTAGAACCCTATAAAAGTAAATTCAAACTGAGATAAAATCTCTGTTCCTTAAGTGAGTCTCAGTGGCGCATCATTTAATTCGCACTCATAAATGGTTCGAATGCAAATAAATGGAGGGCTTTTTTAATCTAAGTTGAAATCATGACCAAATAGGTGGGTAAAGAAACGAATTATGTTATGATAGCCTGTAAATATCTTAAGTACGTTACTTTTCTTTAGGATCAATTTTTCCATAAAAGAATTGCAAGAATCTTCAAAAACAATTCCAATCATTTATTTGATCAACTTGCTAACAAGTATACTTAGCATTCTCCATAAAATATTTGTACGGCCTTACTAAATTACTAACAATTTTATAAGCTAAACTCTAAACAAATAAATAAAATTCACTAAATGGGTAACTATAAGGACAGAGCAACCTTGAATTTGTTGTGCGACATTATTTCAAAGGCCATACAACTCATGCACTTCGAGAAAGTTAAATTGATTGACTTTGTGATTGCCGATTGTGCTTTTGCCTAACACATGCTCTCTGTCTTTCTGCGCAATTCCCTTCAATAGTTCACTCAGTACATCTAAGAACTCAGTCCTGACAGTTTAGTTTTTAAATTTGTTGTACTTCGTCTAGTCCTCCAAAATATTTGTCTCACAACACCCTAAGGGATATTAAAAAAGATGGATGAGAGGATAGCACGACTCCGCAACAAAAATACAGATTAGTTGGAACTAGCGTATGAGCTGTTTATTTATTGTTGGACTCTGAGACAAAACCCCAAAAAAATAGCAATACTCCGAGAAATATTAAGAATTTTCAAAACTAATCCTCCTTAAAACTATATAGTTTTAATTCAAGCATACGAAGAATTGGAGTTTTGCCAGTAAATAAGTTACAACAGCAGTAAAAAATAATGGCAATATATATAAAAAGAATAATATTACTTTGTAACAAGAAGGAATTTGATCGCTAAACCAACATAACATTAGGTCTTGGTTGGTATCTACAATTAATACATACACTACCCTGAATACTTCAAAGCTTTTAAAAAGGGTACTCTTACTCGCAACTACTTTTACTACATGCATCATTTGACAAATATTTATGCCAAATGTGACAACTAGAAAACCCCGAGGTCGTTACAAGAACTTTCGAAGCAATTAGATGACGATTTTGCTTAGAAGAATATGTCAATCTAAGCATACCTAAGCATCAATTACCAAAAAACAACAATTCTAAAAGATTTCGATTGCCTGAAGGAAGTCAAAAAGTAGATAGAATTAATGATAAGAGTTGCTAATGAAAACAATATTCAACATAAAATAAGATGGAGGTTGGTGCTTATGCAATACCAGTACAGCAAAAGTAAAATTTATCTGCTCGATTGTTTATCAAATGACCTACTAAAAATGGTACTCATTCAATAAAAACAACTCTCAATGAGAGATATGAGTATGCTGTACCTTTATTGCGGTCGATTGCAAATTTAGGTCAACAACTATGATTATTCCTTGAGTTTACTTGAAAAGGCTTTGGAGTGCTTCAATCTAAGCAGCCCTATCGAGACATAAATTGAAAGATTTGACGAAGAATAGTAATTTAAAAGTTACATCAAATGCTCAATGCTATAAGCATATGTAAAGAAAGGATATGTGGCCTAGAATATTTACAACTTAATTTCAAAAAAGGACTTTTAAGGTTAAGATCTTCAAACTTTGTACTATCTAGCATCTTTGTATTAGATATTGGGAAAAACACAGCTTGCATAGTAATTCGCTTGGAAAGGTGTGGAGGAATCAATTTCACTGAATAACATGTATTTGAGAAAGTCAATGCAGGTTCTACGTAAGCTAATTCCATTCAAGTCTTAGTTGAATGAATTGGCAGTTTTCATCAAATACGATTCCTAGTAGGATGCCACTCCAAAACCTAGGAAACACAACTCTAAGTGTACAATGCCTTATTCAATTGAGATTTAGGAGTTCGCTTCAAATGTCTTTAAAAGACTGGCAAGAATACCCTATTTGAAGAGACTTACGTTAATGAGACATTGCAGACATATGGCAGAAAAGTTTAAAAATTAAATATTTGTTACAAACTCCCCTGCTCTGTAAATGAGAAAACGTATAGAGTATGCCATCCACCAAGTGTACATTGGAGCAGGATAGCAACGAGTATTAGAGACAATATTTGAACTAAAATAACAGTTGAAGTCTGCAAGGAGAAGGACTGAGTATCATCGAGTAATTCCTAATGATTGGACCTTTTAATCTTCCGAGAAACTAGAAGCTGAGTTGAAAGTAATTAAGCGACTCATCTAGTATACAGAAATATTTGCCAAAATTAAGCCAAAAATCCGCAGAACCAGCTCTAAGTGATTATGATGTAATTTTAAATATTGAGTTTGCTTTATCTAGATTTAAATTATAAATAGTCGCCATGCGATTTTCTGCCATATCAGGGTAAGCCTCATATTGTCTTTAATCACTAATTGTCAGATTATGGTTATTGCCTTTTAATAAATGCAATTTATTTAAGGACTCACTCTTACTAAATATTTAATTTAGTCTAACCAACTATCAGCTTATTCAGTCTTGTTGTGGTGAATAAACATTGTGATTGCCAATGCCGTTGTGTTCTCCAACAATATGAGTAGGAGAATAGGGGACGACTGGCACCTACAACTAGGGGTTCATACTACGCGCCATCGTTAACAGTTACTTCCATTTTCTACCGAATTAACTTTTACTTTGTTAGTAGTTGTCAATCCAAGCCAGACTTCTATTGGTTTCATCTTTATCCATCAATGCTCTGTAAAACGCCTATTGATCGAGTTACATAAGGATGGTCGTGAGAGTACTGAAGGATTATCTCAGGATATTGTGCCAGTGTGTTTGGGCCGAGTGACGAACAGTAGGCACTAGCGTTGGGAAAGTGAACTGTTTGTACGTTCTGACAATCGTTACGAAGTAGTCGTTCTAAAAAAGGCACAGCGCTCTGTCAGTAACTTGCAAGTGGCGCCCAACTATACACTTCATTAGTCTTTTGAATAGCCTCGGAATGTAAGGCCTTAGTTTCTATAAATGGCAGAGTTCCAATGTCTCCGTTAGCGCTGTAAGAAACATGACCTACTTGAGATAATTAACGAGTGGCCAGTAACGAAGCAAACCATCAAGTAAAAGTAGCGCAAGTGAAGCGTCCTTGCTGATGTACAGCATGGAGCACCTCATCAGTTGCTCATGGTAGAGTTGGTAGGTCTGGGCTTTGTGAAGTGGGATGATAACTGCCTTAAAAAATGATACATGTTCATTTCGAAGTGGACTACTGAAACCTGAAATAATGCCAGCCAACACATTCAATAATTGAGGTGCTCCATTCAACTAGAAGTTCTAATGGACAAGACTGTATAGGCAGTTGTTGATAGCATTTCGGATCATTTTCCTTCTGGGCACCACCTTGGCGTACAGTCTGCGGAGGATGTTTTATAGATACTCCCTTTACCTTGGTTCTTAGGAGTTGAAGATACCAAAAAAGTCTTCAATGAAGGCTCGAGTAACAAGCTTCTTTAAGACCAGTGCACTGCATTCCTCATTCACAATTAGCTGTAGAAGGATATCGTAAACTGGCTGCTGATGACGCCAAGCAGGATTGAATGCAACTTAATCAACTTAGGTCCCTCCCTAATCCGCTGAAAGCCCCACTTTCTTGAGGACTGGCAAGGGCCTGAAGATGCTCCTTTTAATCATTTCGAAAACAAGGTCAATTTTGGGTAAAGCCACCGACAGCACGAACTTTCGATTATCTAGGCCATCGAGCAGCTCGAGTAAGTAGTTTAATCTCTGTTCCTTTTACTTTGTATGTTCGGTATCGTTGTTTAAGTCGTAGGTGTTGCAGCAGAACTGCATTTTGTACGCAAACTGGCCTCTAAACTAACTGCACAACAATACTTTAGGTCGCTA
Organism: Hydropsyche betteni; assembly: GCA_028571205.2. Classification (NCBI taxonomy): domain Eukaryota; kingdom Metazoa; phylum Arthropoda; class Insecta; order Trichoptera; family Hydropsychidae; genus Hydropsyche; species Hydropsyche betteni. Next base: position 434 of record JAOXNN020178110.1, on the reverse strand, counting down.
ATAGACTATTTCGTAGAACTCGCTTTGAGGATCATAATTTGATGTAATTAATACTGTCGGCAATAGACTATTTTGCTGTCTTAACCATATTTATTCTTTAATTCAAATTGTGGAGGCTGTTGTTACCGCACCCAAACCTATTCTACCTCTGCTCGAGGCAGTTCGCTACAAACTGAAGACGGCGAAGCTGGAGTTAGGGTTCTACTGACTGAGTAGTCATTTCAGTAGTAGTGCTAACATCTGAAGCATCAGTGTCTGAGTATCTCAACGTAACCAAACTCATGCAAAATCTACAACCACAGAGGTATGATTTCTACAATTTCGCTTGCGAAGGTTGCAACTTAAGGCAATATTGTAAAGTAATAAGACCTTGCGCAATGTTAGCAGCGCACTTTTATCTTGAACTTAATCAACGCTTCTCTAATTTCACTTCG
>JAOXNN020177286.1:0-26027 GCA_028571205.2 Hydropsyche betteni | reverse complement strand
ACTACCTGTTTGAAGAATAGCTTAGTTCTATCATAGAATCCCCCTAGGTCAACGAGTTGTCTGAGTAGTTCTATGCAGGGTTGAGCTCCATAAAATTCCAGTGCAGGCATATTGATATCATCGACGAAAATGCATATCTTTTCATTAGGCCTTGCTCCAAACATAGTTTTGCCTTTTTTCTGCAATTTTGATTCTATTGCTAGTTGAACTTATTTGGCTTTAGTCTGGGCTGAGAAGTTGAGGTTAATAGAGTTTATTTTTTTAGTCTATTTAAGCTACTTGAGGAGATTGCCAACAAGAGCTGACTTTCCCACACCAGAGTATCCTGTAAGAATGACAGGCCTTTCTATATCGAGCATGAGTTAGATCAAGTAGGAGTACTTTTGAGTATCGATCGTAGGAACGAGCAGCTGAAAGAAGGGAATCTATTTGGAAAACACAAACTCGGGCACCTTACCAACCCAATTGAGGAATGTCTTAGGGTTTTAGGAATTAATGTAGTAGTCGAAGATGCAGTCAGCCTTGGGGAAGTTAAACTATATTAGATCCTAGATTATCTTGGTTATTTAGGCATTGTTGGCAGATGACATGCCCCCTGCAAAGCCCCAGATGAAGCAATATGCGAAAATGCAAGTCATGATTTTACTAGCTTCTTCTCCTACTGGTTTCACAGTCCTCATAATAGATTCCATTATACTGCAGATGTTTCGAGCCACCTGGACCATGGTGGTTGGGAAAGGCTCAGTAATTCCTTTCTTCTTTTAGAATCCCTTTTCGATAGATCGGTTGAATAGGTTCATCATATGGTCGATAGTTTATTGTTTAACTAGCTTTTTAGTTGGATCGGCAGCGTGGAGAGCTTAATCAGTGACGAAGAATCTTTATACCCAGCTCTTCACGTAAAGCGACCAATGTAGGTTATCGAATGATAAGTAGACCATACCACAACGGCTGACTGTGGCTGGACTTGCCACAGAAAGATCTTGCACTTCAAAGAGCATACGGAGTTCTGGTCGAAGTTTTATTCTTTAGCTGTTTGCTAGGCACAGAGTCATGTTGTCATCGAGCACTGTATTCATATTTTAGATCCAAAGAGCATCCACAGGACCATCGAATACTACCCAGTACTTTTGAGTAGGGTCCCAGTTGGTATCTTCGATATGGTTGGTGTTACAATCTCTAATAATTGAGCTGGCAAGACCATCCATCCATTACTGGGTGAATACGTCTACTTATCCATATAGCTAACCCATGGTAATGGATTTAGGGTTGAGAACCCTGTATTAAACTTTGGTAAAATTAGGTTAGTTATTGGCTTTCATAGTGTTGGATGCCTGTGCTAGAGTTTTATAACAGGTGGTTTTCCCACTACCTGAAGCACCGACCAACATAACTCCAAACCTGACATTGAACGTGTCGTAAAGCTGAATAACTTTCTATTGGAAGGGCTCGTATGGCTGCATCTTCATTTTGACTAGCTCTCCAGGTAGCATTAGCTACAGTTTGGATACTACTGACTATGGAATCTTGATGGTGGGGAACAGGTCATAGATTAAGCTTGTAAATAGTGGGATATCTGGTTTCAGGAATTTAGGGATGTTGGAGGACTTCATTGCTTTTATGAGGATGCTGTCCTCCTCTAAATTAGGCTACGCTCGTTTCAAAGAGCCTGCCATCACTAGCAAAGATTTGACTGCTCTCATTCCGAAATCGTAGTGATCTTGCTGAGAGAGTTGCTAGGAAGAGAGTTTGTAGAGCTGCACCATCTTTTTAGACAACACACTAGCATTTTCAAATCCTTCAGCAAAGAGCATGATTTATGCGATCATAGCGTAGTCAGGAATCATCATACTGACTGGCCTAAACAGAGACTTTAGGTTGTCTGGGAGTTCAGTACGCCCTGCATAACCAGGGTTCATAGTGATGAACACACCATAGTTGGGCTTCATAGGCATCATTTAGCCTTCGAACTCTATAGGGTTTTGGTTGCTGATAAGAGCCATACGGATAACTAGCAACTGCTGGGCAATAACTGACAGCACCTCGATATCGATACGGTTGAATTCGTCCAAACATGCCCAAGCTCCCTGTCTGGCTAGTCCCTTAAATAGCTTGTTCATCATCATAGCTGTAATTTGGTCTGAACAATTGAAGACTATGCAAAGCCGTCCTAAACCTTTCGCTAGATCCTTTGTGGATTAAGTTTTACCAGTTCCAGCAGGCCCGGCAGGAGAGGCACCTAGTTTATTGGCGAGAGCACTAGTGATAGTGATCCAGCATTTATCTGTCAGAGGGGTAATGACCAACCTACTCGTAGCTCCAAGATATTCATACCCATATCCCAAAATACTCGTCACTTGCTTTACGCTTGTGGTCTCATCATCATTTACGTAGTATCGGAGTTGTTGAAGCCACTGAAAGTCATTGAGGGATTAGCACTCGATATTGACTAGCTGTTGAATAATGTCTCTATTATGGACTTCGGTGGTCATTAGAGATATTACTACTTTACGCAGTATTGAAGACAGATCTGACCTAACCATACCCGTAAGATCTTGCAGCTGTTTGACGATGCTCTAAAGATGCAATACCATGGCCTCGCCGCTGGTTGGTAGTTCCCGAATAGCCTATTCGGTGGAGTTGGTCCAGATAATCTGGGAGGCAACAGCCACGGCCTGGCTTTTGTGGGTGCTAATCCATTATGTTTTTTTAGCTGTCCCATCTCTATACTATTTGTAACCACTGCTAATCAACCTTCTGATTATCTCATACATCTCCTTCTCCAGTACCTGCAACCAAATCTCCACGTTGTCTTTTGCAGGGAACATGGTTTTGAATGAGATGACTTACTTCTAGGGGCTAATCATTCCCTCTACCAGATTGCTGTCAGAAGTCTTTTTACCTTAACCCATGTAGAGCCTGACTAATCCCTCAAAGCATTTGCCCAGATGCTGCTCCACACATTAAAGTTTTTGAGCGTTGGCTAAAATCTCCAATAATTAGTCGTTGGAAAGGAAATAGAATCTAGGGAATAACTGTCTCTTGCCTTCCAGATACTGCTCTAGCTGCTTCTATATTTTTTCAAGCATTTAGGTATTCTAAGTAAACTTCTCTAGGAGTCCGGCGTTATTTTTCGCCACTAGCTTTATTATCTTAGGGTTTAAATTCGTTCTCTTCATGTGGGCCCTGAAGAATTTATCGCATGACTCGAAATCTCGAGCTTCTTGTGCCATCTGCTTCTTTATGTCTGGAGCACCGAATATATTTTACAAATACATCCATTTCCTCTGGGAATCTGTCCATTTTTAAACTATGTCCATAATCAACTGAACATCCTGCATATCCTTTTAGGCCCTTGCTCTTACTGTTTTTACGTATCTGTTCGCCAGAATGTTGTTAAGATTGGCTAAGGCTTAGTCAAGAATGACCGTTAATTAATCAACCTGTCCTAGTACGAATGAATCCTTATACACCTTAATTGTCATATCGGTTTCAGCTAGCGATGTTTAGATCTGGGTTAGCATGTTTTTTAAATTATTCTATTGGAGAGCTTTAGTCGAAATTTCAATGAGTTCCTGAGAGTAGTTCATTACATTGTAGCTGAATAGGTCTTTGAGTTTGATGCTTGAATCTTCAGGGTCGATCATTACTCCTAGAAGAGCTCTTATTTAATCCCAGTGCTAGGGCAACAAGTAGTTCGACCTCATGGCTTGGACTGCTGGCAGTGCGTCTTTATATGCCCATACTACAGCCTTTAATTTTGGTACTACTTGATTCTACGAGAGATTCCTCTATGCTTGATTCACTACTCGAATATACTGTTCGCACTTTTGGATCATTGGTTTTGCTTAAATAGTTTTGAATACAAGCCCTTACCAGTTTTTGGTGAGTTCTTAGAATTGTTAGATGCTAGACCACACAGAGTATCGGAGATTGAACTCTTGTTTTAGAGTGTACATAACTTAGTAGTCTCCCTATCCGTTGATACCTAACACATCCTCAAAGGATACCATCGTTTGCACTTTGGACTCAATTTCGTCAATTTTAGGTTTTAGCTTCATTATCTATGATCCTATTTAGAGGGTCAGCCATTTCTTATCCTGAATTTAGGAGAGCATTTCCTAGATTTGTTTGTTAAGCTTCTTCTATAACTCTTTGTATTCCTTTTTAAACTTGTCAGTGCTATTAGTAGTCAAATTTTACACTTGATTCATCAAATTAGAGTGTTGAGCTCCTAGAACCAGAACTCCAGAAATGTTCTGCTGGAGTCCAGGAATTTTTAGAGCTGGTAGTAGCTGCGGGATAGAGTTAAGGAGGCTAAGCTTTTCAGTAATTTAGGGAAGAGTTTGGAGGAGCTTGGCGATATTTTATTTTTGTTTGGCATACTGCTCGATGGATACCATGGGGACTTGAAGCCTTGAAATGGAGGCCTCTAGGAACTATCTGCACTCTCTTTATTTAACTTCCAGGTGTTTCTAAACAAACCTATGCAGTTTAGAGATGTTGTTCTTCTGCTACTACACAAAATGCTTGACTAGTCCGTCTCCCTAAACTAAGAATAATCCTAGTTAGTTGGACTCAATTAAGTTCTTTTACAGTTTGGACAGTAGTTATTCGTTTATCTTCACAAGTTTCTCAAACATTTAGTTACCGCTCTTGTATTCTCCTGGATTTTATAGAGATTTGATGTCTGCAGTCAGCTGTCTCTGGTAGATGGTCAGGTAGTCTTGGTGCTAGCTTCTAAACCTGTAAACAAATGAAAAACCATGTTCCATCAGGTTTTTTATTCTTGCTGGAATCGCAGCGTAAGAATCTTGCTCCTTCAGCCAATAGGTGGGGTTCAGATACTCCTACACGTTCTAATTATTTCGACTCCGTCCTCCAACCACATCGTCCCACTCCTCTAGAGCATTTACGTAAGGTTAGAGCTTAGTTCTCCAGTTTTTGACTCCCTTGTCTATTTTAGACTCCTTAAAGGCAGATATAATAATTTCCGTTAACTATTCTTCATAGGGGTCGATGGTGATTGACTACTGAACTGCTGGGAATACTCTAGCCTAGTTTTTCTACCAGTATTAAAGATCGAACTATTTTAAAGTTGGAGGAGGCTCTTATGGCAACTTAGCTACTTGGAACTAGATTGCTGGACAACTCCTAAAATCTAACCTGAGTTTGAAAATTGGATCTGAAATATTGGGAGTTATCTTTACGATCTGATCAGACCAACCGACTATCTGTTTGTTGTAAGAGCTCATATTAGACAGAGGTTTTTAAAGGGCTTGAATCACTTCAGCTCCGTTGCGCAAATAGCATCTTCCTAGAGACTCCACTGAAAGAAACTCAACTAAATAGGCCATCCTAACTATGTTAATTAGTTACTGCCTCATAAGGGCACGATCACCATACTTCATATTTTAAGGAAATCCTAGGAGTCCTTACTTCCGAGACTACTCTGCGCTTAGTTTTAGGTTTTACTTTAGGCTATCTAACAAAAATTTGAAGCCTAGGTCAGTATTTTAGTGTAGTCTCGCCGAAAAAGCAGCGAGGCTTGCAGTAAACTCCTCTGCAGAAGCATTTTTGGCTTACAGAAAATCCTGCTTTGACATGGGTTACCTTACATGTAGATCAATGAAATCGAGATTTTATATTTAACAGCAGAGGGTCCTATGGTTTAGTAGAATAGCCTGATACATAGGGTTCGCTAGGAACAGCCTTTCCTTCAAGGTATTGGTAATTTTGTTCTTCCTGTCATTCGAAACAATCTTGTTCCATTTCATCAAAGATTTCCACTTACGAAACAGTGAGAAGAATTTGTAGTTGCTGATCTCATTAAACGCTTTGACCTCTTCCAACCAGTCCGCTACGGTTATAAATTATACTGGTTTTGCATTCAAAAACTTCCCGACACCTTTGCTGCTAAAGGTGTAATAGTCCTTAATACCCTTTTCAGCTATCTCTGAGTAGGAAATTATATCCATGTTATAATGATCGTTCGGCTGCCTTCTGATCATATAGATGAATTAATCGGCAACAAATTTCTTTTGTCGAACCATCCTAAAAAATAATCCCAGCTCGGAGTTAGTTTCGAATTCCGGAGCTATCTTTGACTATTTAGGCTTGCCAGTTGCCTATTCCTCAGTTTTTCTTTGAGACATTTAACGGCGCCCATCTCTGCTTTCTTTCCTCTTTGAATCATCCCTGTCGGCATATGAACTTCCTCTTATGGTGGCTCGTTGAGACATCTGAGAACTGACCTCTTTGCGTGCCTTATCAATTAAGTTTAGAGTGTTGTCAATATATGTTTCGTTCATAAGCGAATCTCTTTGAGTGTCTTTGCGAGCGGTGGAGGGGAGATTAAGCTTGGGTAGTTGCAGACCGATTGGGATGGGGGGTTATTACTTTGCGACAGACTTTCTTCTAGCCTGAGTTAGAATGTAACTTACGTTAAGATTGATGGCGAGGGTTTTGGTTTTGTCCTCTTCAATTTTAGATTTGTTTTTCTTGATGTTGTATAGCCGGTTCATCAACTGGGCCTTTCTGCCAGTCGTTGGGATATCTGGTTAATCGTCCATGCAATTAACTAATTCAAATAACAAATGAATATTCAACAACCTACATCACAAATTTAACAACATAGATACTCTCAAGATGCTATTATGAACTGAATACTATTATATTATCCTTACTATCAATAGGGAGCATTACCCTCATTGCTATTGCTTCTCACAGAATATAATTGTAGGATTGTAGCTTTATGTTTCTTGGGATAAGAAAAGTAAGTGGAATTATAATGAGTGGGTGATAGTTGGGTATTATTGATGGCATCGATTATTATAATATCAGGTAATGAGAACAGTTTATAAGGAGAGAGCTCCTTTGTCTATAAACCCAGTCTTCAATATGGACTTTATTGAAGCATGCTAATAGATACCCCATTATCTTTCTGAAAGCCGTTTCAAAACTAACAGAACTAAAAGCTAAAGTAGATCAAGAACTGAGCTTCTGACTCAACAACCTTCGCTCAGCCAAACCCAACGGAACCCTCTGTTTACTTAGTCGTCCACAACAATGGCGGTCACAAAATCTAGACAGAAGTACGAATAAGTGAGAGTGCAGCGTGCTTCTTCTCAGAAGCGCATACATTATAATAAAATGGCGATGGCAGAGCAGACGATAAAGAAGAAACTGTAGCTCAAGGATTCTCAATAGAATAATTTTCGCATAATCATACGCAAGTATAAGGTGTTCTCTTGAAGGCTTCAACTATGCTTGTTTTTTATATGAGCTGTTAAATGCTATTTCGTAATAAACCTCTTTGCACACATGTCGCACTTCCAGTTATCTGTGGCTCTCTGAACACTTGATTAGGAATTTACTGACCCCTACATTTATTAGTTGCTTTCACTATCTTTGGACTCTTGGTTATAGACTGATGGTTGCTTTTTAACATCACGCACCCACTTCCTAATGTAGACAGGTGGTAGTTAAGTTGTTAGTGGAGGTATTTCAACCCATACGTACTTCCAAGAGACAACTTTGCTCATATCGATTTACCTGGGTTTGACTTATTTGACGATTTACTGAAAAGGAGCAATATTGTTAGTGTCGACCAGCATTTAGGCATCAGAGCCGTCATCGAATTCGTCCTTGGAGGGAAGTGGAAGTTCTTATTAGGGGAGAGACATAATGATGCGACAGATAAAATATTGTGAATTATCATTTAAATAGGGCGTGTGCAGAAACGTTTTTGCGCTTAAGCTGAATGTGATATAATTTGGGAATATTAGTTTATTTGTTAGCTTCCGTTTTGGGCAGTGAGGCTTGGTGAAGGGTTTTTTTAACGATGTGGAGATCAGATGGAGCTTTAAACTGTTTTTGAATATACTTTTCTCTGGTAGAACATAGAAGGTGTAGTTTGGTGATGAGTTCGGATGGGTCTGTGGGCACAAAAAGGTCATTTCTATTGAAGAACCCAATTGAGTTAATGGTGACAGCAGCAGAGTGAGGCTAGAATAGTGATTAGTGTTTGTTGTTTCCATCCAGAGTGCACATAAGCTGAATAATATTTTCCCTAGTCACTTTGCTGGACTTTGGGAGTTTAATTATTCCAAAAGCTTCCTAGCTTATGGATAAGTAGGCTTCTTTAACTGCTCCCTTCTAGCATTTGATATATCCAGTTGCCACCAGGAGTAGAGTAAACTCAACCAGATCGAGCTCCTTGATTGACTTTACTAATTTATGTTCAAACAGCCTTTGTGTCCAGGTTTAGACTAGTTTAATCGTTCGATAGTGGGCAACCTGACTGTATTCTTCTTCAAAACCTTTCTGTCCTGGCAGAATAGTCTTGGTAAGCTTTACCCCCAGTCTGTCCAAAGCCTAGTTCTATCTTCCGTATTCTTACTCACAGAGCTATCTGATAGTTTAGAGAGTATTGTTGTTGGTTTAGTTGTGGCACTGAAAGTAAAGTTAGTCGAAGGGTTGGACTAAAGGCTAATCCCCTATGCCTACAAGCTTGCTGAAAGAAGCAGCTGCTATCCTCTTGAAGCTTTATTCATCAAGATCGATGTTGCTGTTGTGACGAGTGTCGTCCTCGTAGAGAGGAGATTTGCCTGAGTATTGTGGGTTATCAACCATGTTCGTTAATTGTGTAGAAATATTTAACATTACAATACATCGTGTTATGCAACAGAAGCAAATTGAAAAGCAGAAGCGAAAGAAGCTGCTGAAGTTTCTGATGGGTTTCTTCGTGGCTAACATCCTGAGTAGTTTGGTTCTGGTTGGCTGCATGGTGTTCAAGTATATGAATGGTAGAATCGATAACTCCGCACTTTCCATGTCTGTACCAGCTGACTGCTGTGCGGTTGCATCGGTTATGCTATTCCTCATCATGGTCAAAACCAAGCACATCGTTGTGTTCAGCGTCTAATGGCTGATGGTCTTAGTCACTCTGGCTATTCGACTCGCTGTAATAGTAATGTGGAGTGGGTTAGACCTCCCACTGACTTACGATTTCGTGGAATTAGGGTGTAGTATAATAACTTTGGGAGCGATAGTGTACGCTAGTGTGATTTGGTGGAGAATACCGTAGAAAAAGTGGCTGAAGTACTTCGACCTTCAGGCCAAATTTCAGATGGAAACACATACTAAGAAGGCTGATCGCTAGAGAAGAAATTCAATGTAGATATCATAAAATGCAATAAAGATGTAGTAGTGAGCACATGTGATAGTTTGTGAAACACACAAGTGGAAAATATGATTCTTACAAACTCAATAACCATTATCTTCATCTACTCATCATTAATACTGTGGTGTTTAATTATAATTCCTATCACCTCTATAAATGGGGTAGAAAAGGTGCAAAATAAATATTAATTGATGAGAAACAAAATAGCTTTAGCTTTGGCATTAGTGCTTGCTACTATTGCCTTTGTACACTTGCTTCCTGAAGGCAAAAAAGACATGGATTTCCACTAGTACATGAATACTTACGGAATTACCTACGAAAGTCATGTCGAGAGAGCCTACCGTGAAAAGATCTTCCTCTAAAACCTTAATAAAATCAACCAACACAACTCTCTGAACGGGCAGACTTACGAGATGGGAATCAATCAATTCACTCATCTCACTGAAAAGGAGTTCCACTCCACCTATCTTGGAACAAGAGTCCCCAAGTCAGAAGTGCAAGTCGACTAAAGCTTCGTATCAGTTGGTGATGTCGATTGGGTAAGCGCAGGCGCTGTCACTCCCATTAAAGACCAAGGGCAGTGTGGATCATGCTGGGCATTCTCAACCACTGGTGGTCTGGAGGGACTGAGCAAACTAGGCTTCGGACAACTTCAATCATTCTCCGAGCAACAACTTGTAGACTGCTCTGAGCTTTACGGAAATCACGCTTGCAGTGGTGGGCTTATGGATAACGCATACAGGTATGTGAAGGCCAAGGGAATCACAACAGAAGACAAATATCCTTACCACGCTGCCAAGAAGACTTGTTAAGTTCAATCTGGAGAATTCCATATTGGAGGCCACACTGATGTTAGTGGATGCACTAATTTGGCCAATGCTTTAACAGCAAGGCCAATATCCGTTGCAGTCGATGCCCGAAACTGGTCCCCATACAAATCAGGAGTATTCAACAATTGTGGAACAAGCCTGGATCACGGTGTCCTACTGGTTGGTATTAGCGATCAATATTGGAAAATCAAGAATTCCTGGGCTGCTAGCTGGGGAGAGCAAGGATTCATCAGACTCGCAAGAGGAAACACATGCGGCATCTGCAATCAGCCTTCATACCCAACAAAATGATTCCTCAATGTATGAGAAAACAAAGTTGAAGAATAGAGTAGTTAATTAATAAAAGAGAATCTGTATCAGTGCGATTTTAGACATGATGAGAACTGGCCAAGCACTTGAAGGAGAGCGCCCATCGAAGAGAATGAAGACTAATAGCGGGGTGCTTCGGTTATTAGTGGGTGAGAGGACAGAGAAGAATAAAACGGAAGGGGATGAGGTTCTGAGGAATATGAAGATAATGTGGGAGTTGCTTGGGGTTTCCAAAAATTTTAACAAGGAGGCAAATAAATGCTTGTTTAAGCCTTTGGTAATTACGCATAATTGGTTATCTTTACCCAAGTGTGCCAATAATAAATTTTAGGACGAATAGATGAAAAGAAGTTAAAAGCTGTACGCAGTCGACTGTTAGTTCGTGCAGAGTGGAAACCAGCACTGTTTGGCACGTATTTCGATTGTTGGCGAGAACGGAGATTTGATGATAGACTCATACGTGAGACCAACCCAGAAAATTACTGACTACATAACCTTTGTGTCTGGAATAACTTACCAACATATTAAGAACGCCCCAACCTGGCAGGAGCTTCGGCCCAAAATACAGGCTATTCTAAAAGGATCAACTATCATAGGGCACACTATTCATAGTGATCTAAAAGTAATGGATATGTTAGAATGGGAAGGATTTAACTTAGTTATTGATATTTCGAAGGCCCCGGTCTTCAGAGACTAATTTAACAGAGCTCAGAGTCTCAAAAAATTAACATGGAAATATCTCGCTCGCTCAATTCAAGAAGGGAGCCATTGTTCAGTGTAAGACGCCAAGGCCACGATGGATTTGTTTCTTCTTCACAAAACTCAGCTCTTATCGGAGTTCGAGTGATTCCTATTTAAACCCTGAATATAATATTAACTATATCGTAGCTTTATGTACGACCCAGTCTCGCCAAAGACGTTCATAATCCTGAAAGTCACCCTTTTTGTACTGTTAGGACTGATGGTGGTGCTAGGTTTCATATCGATAGGACTGGTGGGTTCCAACCTAGCAATATGGGAGGAGATATAAACGCCAAGCACTCTATACATAATTAAATCCAACTACAGCTGTAACCCTGCCATTATTCAGCCTTCTTTATATCCCAGCAGCTTGTTATAGCTTTTAATGTTGTGTTACTTCCCTTTTTGTTAGTGCTACTGTTTTCTACATTCAGGTTTTACACTAAAGGGAACCTAATCATAATAAGTAACTCACACCTAACGTAGTCATATTCTCGATATTCATGCTGATGAGGTGGTCGGGATCAATTGTGTTCTTAGGAGGGTATAGTTCATTTAGAGACACTCTTAAGTAAGAAATCTATTATTAAGTACTCAGTACTAGCAATACAACTAAAATTCTGCATGCTTGAGTGAAAATTGTGCAGATCCTATAACGTATGTCTCTTGCTCTAAGGTTTTCATGTGGAAACAAGCTTACAACTTTTAAATAGCGTACGCTGTTCTTGGTTTTCTGTTTGGATTCGGATTAGGGCCGTTATCATACTACGTCAACAAAATAGACGTTGAGCAAGGAGAAGGTAGGCGCGATGAGAAACTCTGATTGATATTGTTTAAGTAATCAATTAGTAATTAATCGAATTGATTGGCAAGCAGGTCAGCCCAATATCAAATAGGCTTTTTAGTCTTTGTAGGTGAGTTAGAAAGCTGGAAATTATAATCAAATGTATCTGTTTTTCCTATTGAGTCCTTGAATGTTTTTGAGATCTTCACACTATGTTATCCATGGATGTTTTGCGGCTTCAGCTAAACTGACTCTCTTGTTTTGAGTAGTTAGAAATCTACTCAGTAGGTCCTTTGCTGCTTTGCTTATATTTTTCCAGTGGTGACTGTCAGTATCGTAAATCAATCCGATCGTATTCTCGAATATTTCGTCTGAAAATACACTATCGAAGGGCAGTCGGCCGTCTAGCATGAAATACATTATGACTCCTACACTAAACACATCCACCCGCTCGTCATAATCTTCGGAAAGTAGTATTTAAGGCGCAACATAGTTAGGGCTTCCTACATATTTTTACTTGCCAGTGAGTTTCACTAAGTTATCTTTGAATATAGCGAACCCGAAGTCGATTAGCTTTATGCCCCAGACCTATTATGTTTTGGAGTTTTTGTTCAGTTGAATCTGAGTGAGTTTACTAGTACCATAATATTTTAGGGCTTCAAGTCCCTGTGCACGATTCCAAGGGACTTCAGATAGATCATCGCCTCGATGATTTGTCTGAGAATTCTAGCAGCCTAATACTACTCTAAAAACTGTTTTTTCCTGACGTAATCTGCAAGGTCTCCCTCTTTCATGAGCTCAGTCACAATATATAAGTTTGTTTTAGATTCGATTTTCTTAAGAAAGTTTGCTATGCGAGGATGATGGCACAGCTCTAGAACTGAGCATTCATTTTTTAGCACCTCTCTTTATGCTACTGTTAATCTGAACTTCTATATCACCTTAATTGCCACTTATTTTTGATTTTCCTTCTATACTGCTCGATAAACGATTGAGAAGTTTCCCGCTCCGATTTTCTCTTCCATTCTGTACCTCTCCAGTATTGAGCCGTCTCTGAATTACATTATCAGTACCCACAGAACTATTTCAAATGTCTCATCCATTAGTCCCGCAGGCATTTGTCTCTAAAGCAATACATTTTTTAAGGATAGACTCCATCCCGGTGCTTTATTAGGATGCCACTTTGAGACTAATGCTAACATGCTTAGACTATGAGCCCTGGCATGCTTTTAATTTCTAAGGGAATTGTGTCAGATTTAGAGCCACAAATCATGAGAGTATTTTTAATGTAACTGATATATCTTCTGCGAGAAGTCTACTCGATTGGATCGATTTCCCAAGCTTCGCTCTAGCACCAGCTGGTAGTGTTTTTGAACAGTGGCCTATTATTCTCGTCACACTGCCACGCATAGTGATGAAATCCTTCGAAGTACTGCGTGAATATTTTGCTATGAGCATGGATTATTTTTCTAAACTGTTGATAAGTTAGACTGCCTTTGTCCTTGTCGACTCCAAACTCTTTAAAGAGGTGTGCTGTAAACTTCTTGACCATAATTGACAGGTTACTGGCTAATTTTACTCTTTGGTGCTTCTTAAACATTGATGGGGGTCTAATAGCTTATGAGAATCTCCTTTTCGGAGGAGTATTTATTGGATCTGGTTGTTGCTCCTCGCACAAATTTTTCATAGTCATAGAGTTGTTCGATACTTACTGCAATGGAATTCTCTTACAAGATTCTCTCGACTCTTAGTCTTCGTCAGGTTACTCAACAACTACAAGTCTATTGTCGTCAAGCTTCTTATTTTTGCCCAGATAGTAACTTCTTTGTTACTCTTTCATCCCAGTTAAAAAGCTTTAGTCATCGAGAATGATTTTGAGTTCCTATTTGGGGTAGCTGTAAAACATCTTGAGTAGTTGCTTAAAAGACAGAGAGTTTTCTTGTTGAGCGTAGAACTTAAAGAGTATCTCCACATGGCTTTAAAAACTTCCCTTTGCCAGTTCCTCTAAGTATAAGAGATAATGTACATATTCCTCGCTTGAATTATAGAAAGTTGAGACTTCCTCTCTGTGTCTTATCGAACCGGGTGAACACAGTATCGCTCCAGAGTCCACTTAGATGGAAGAAAATAGTGAAGTTTTATTTAGTTAACTGGTTATTAGGGCTTCGGAATGCCAGATCGTTGAAGATTAGATTTAGAAGTTGGGATTCTCTTTAGCTCACTACGTTAGGCACCGATATTACTATTTTTGCTGGAGATAACTTGACTACTTTGACTAAATACACAGCCCATTTATATATTTCTATTCTTCTATTCTATAATCGATGGAGATCAAATCAATCGATCCTTTCGTCGTGCCCTTTTGTTGCTGATTTAGCTTTTTGTCGCCCATGAGAAGCATCTGTAACATCTGTTTGATATCCTTCTCCAATTTTTGTAGCACAAGCTTACGGAGTTTACAGCTTAACAGATAACCGATATGACTCTATGCCACTCCCAGAATCACTAATATCTTGTATGCTCTTTGCCTGTTTGACTTCAGCAATCTTAACTTTGGTAGGCTGCTTATTGGTGACTTCCCTGAGTACCTAAATATCGCCAATCGAAGGCATTTGGATAAGGTCGGTCCTGATAATATCCTTGCCATTGTTTGAGACATACGACTGTTCGCAGCCCATGAGATAAATGGAAATTAAATAATAGAAAAAGGTCAGTATTATGCTTTTCCATAAGCATTTGAAAACTATTTGATTATGGTTTGCTCTTCTACTCCGGTATGCTGGCTCAAAACAACAGCAATCCTTTCCGGGAGCCTGATAGGTAGGGAGGCCCTTCCGAGTTTTTTATGTATTTACTTTATAAAGTAAGTCAGTTTAGTTCTGCCTGCTGTTGTTTCGGAAGTTTTTTACGTTATTTGGACTATTGAAGTAAGTTAGCTCATTTGTATTTTATGCTTTTGAAAGTCTTCTTTAACACATGGGTGAAACTTAATATCACTAAGTTGTAGTCTGGTAGATTAATCAAATTTGAGGCAACCGCACAGCAGGTCCTAAAACTCATTTGACCACGATTATCTTCGTGTTTTGTAGAGAGGTAGATTTGTACTGGAACCTGATTACTATTTGGTTAGCTCGTCTACTAGATGAATGAGACAGCAATTCTTGGTGACTTTAGCAGTAGAGCTCACTCTTTTAGTGGATTTATGAATATTGATGAGTTCCTTGGATAATGTTGGGAGGAATTAAAAGAGTTACTATTATTTAGTTAGAGTACCGAGGCTTAACATGAGTATTGTATACCCAAGTTTAAATACAGTGTATTTTTATGAGTTGTTTTTTTGGTAAGTAAGAAGCTACTGTTACAGCTTGTCGTTTACCTACGTTCTCTCCTCGAGGTACCCCAGGGTAGGCTTGATTGCTAGTTGGCTTGTTGAGAGATCTATAAATAATGACTACAATATTTAACAATTGTATGACTTATTCTGCAGGGAAAACTAATGTAGCTGATGGCTTAGTAAACCTATTAGCTATTTGAGTATTGTTTATGGTAGCCATCCAAGCACCTACATACAAGTACTTAATTTAGTAAGTGGGGCGTACTATGTTAATAATCCAATGAAGCCCTAGGGTTTGTTCCAGTAAAGATGTTTGGGATTAAGTTTTTTAACGTAACCACGTGTAGCTTACCAAAGGAGTATATTATTTGTGAATTGTGATTGAGAGTGGCTAATTTGGAGAGGCTGTTGCTCCAACAGCATAGGTTCGAGGGTCGATACGTTAATAACTGTTTTGCATACTCCTCTTTTCAGTGGTGTGGATGCAATAACGACTAACTTATCGTATGGGAATTAGTTGTTGGTTGGTGGTTATCTTATGTGTTTGGACAGTAATTCAATATCCTGGTTGAGGCGTGTGTTAATTTACTCGAACATCTTGACGCTCTTGCGTAGGTCAACTAAGGGGTTCATATACCTCTTAGATTTTTTACGTAGTTCCTTCTGCTGCGAATGCTGTTAGTGTGACGACGGTTCCAATAATGGTAGAGCAGGTTACTTGGGATTTAGGTTTGAGGAATCCAGTAGAAAGTCAATGGGGAGGAGGTTAGATCTGGATATTTTGGGAGTCGCTATGCGGCCTCTGGTCGACGATTTTGTCCGAATCATCATCAATATTAATTATGGCTGAATGTCTTAAATATCACTTAATTTAGTTGCTGACTGAAGGATGAAACTGTAGGTAAATGTTGCAGTTAGCAGTTAGTAAGAGTAGAATATAAATTGAATGGCAGTATTACTTAAGAATGGAGAATACAGCTACAATGAGGAGACAGGACGAATTGGTAAGGGAGCCTTTGGGTCTGTTTTCAAGGGAGTCATCACCCAAACAGACAAAGTAGTCGCTATCAAAGTAATCAGTCTGTCTCTCATCTCTAAAGTCGGCTAGCATGTTAAGGAACTAATAAGTAACTGAGTGTTAAAATAGAAAATGAGGTGAAGATCCTCAAAAACCTATCTATTGCGATGAATACAGAGCCCTGTCCTTTTATCATTCGTATCTATGATTGTTTTCTGACCTAACACAATATATGCCTCATTCTCGAATACTGCGATCAGGGCTCACTAATCACTACTGTGTTAAAGAGATAGCCCATTCCGGAACACGAAGCCATACAAATGGTCTATCAGGTAAAACATTTTTAACCTAGATGGCTAGGGCATTGTAATACCTTCACAAAAATGGCGTTGTGCACCGAGATATTAAACCAGACAATATCTTCATAAAGAAACTGGTGAGTAAGGAGGGCAAGCTTTTGCTCACTTATAAACTAGGAGATTTTGGGTTTGCAGTTACATCTGAAGCCAATCGGCAAACGGCTGGTACATTTCCTTATATGGCGCCCTAAATATTTAAGAGATAGACCTACGGATTCGAAGTTGATGTATGGTCTTTGGGTGTAGTTGCCCATGAACTTGTGCTTGGCTGCAATCCTTTTATGGGGAAAAATAGAAACTAGGTGCATAATCTAGTGGTTAATGTTCCCTATTTTGTAAAACCTAACAAATACACGAGCGAAGATATGAGAGATTTCCTGAATAAGTGTCTGGCGAAGACTAAGAAGGATAGAATAATTGCGAAGGATATGTTGTAGCACCCTGTATTTAAATAGATTAAAGAACGATACAAAGGAATCATTGCAGGGAGTGATCAGGCTACTCAAATGATAACGGAGAGAGCTGAGAAGGCAGAGACAGCCAACAGAATAGTTGAGGATAGTATAAAAATATCTCGGGACTACTAAAGGTATGTTAACAAAGCTCTATTCATGCAAGAACTTGCTCGGAACTTGCTTATACAATAGAGGCAAAACTGCACTAGCATATTTCTAATAAAGGAATGCTTGTATAGGTTGAAACAATTATCGGTTGTTTTCACAACAAGAAATAAACCCCCTAAAGTTGACTAGGAATGCTGGGATTATTTTTTAAGTCATGCTTGGACGAGTAAATTCGAAACCTATCTAAGCTATCTTCTGATTAGTTGTCAGTCTTTGTATGACGCATAGCTAACTGTATTTTACAAGGTAATAACAAAATTCTCAGAGCCAGATCAAAATTACCTACGTCAGCGTCTTGGAGACGACAAGAGCCCACCAAATTCAGAGCAGATTAAGTACTGCTTGGCGTAGTGGAGCAAAAAATTGCTGGCAAATGAAGACCGCCATGATCAAATACTGGCTCATGAATGTCAACTAGCTATCAGAATCGACAGGGCTGATTATGACTTTGGCAAACATATGTCCAATAGAGACACTGTAGACCTATAAAAGCTATCTGCTTAAAACAAAAGACTTTAAACCCACTGATTGATCTCTGTTGTATTTTATTCTTAGTTGCCCTTCAGCCAGATTATTTTAATTAGTAATATAAACTGATTAGGTGTTGAGATATCAAGTACTCATTATTGCTGGTTTCGATCTACTTCCTTTTACAGAGAAGAACATAGGCCCCAGCTAGGCCAACCAGTACGGGTCTACTGTTGTGACGCAATTCATGTATTCCTTTGATGTCATAATAAGCTCATGGTAAACCACATACTAAGGAATGTAACCCAAAGAAAATAGAGAGCTGCTAGGGTGAAGTTTACATGGCATACCTGTTCGGAGGTTGACATAATCGCCCATCCCTTTAACTTTGGAAGCATTAATGAAGTATCCTGAGCAAATTGCTTTCCTGACAATATCGTAGTTGTAGTCGCAAGATGTCATTTTGAACCCCTGCTACTTAGCTATGTCTGTGAGCTGAGATCTTACTTCTCTAACTTTGTTTAGAGATTTAAACTGAAGGAAGTGTTCAGTTGCCCATTATCTGGAGTGATTGTGCTTCTTCCATTGCTCAAATATGTTCAGATAGGTTAGATGATCGCTTTAAGGAATAAGTAACTTCTATCTAGCTGCTTATGCTTACTGTAGCTTATCCTTGGGTTTGAAGAATATGCTTGGCACCGAAATCATCGACACTATTGTCAAAACTTAGTCGGTGCAACCCAAGTCATTCGCAACTATTATCATTTTTGAAAGAGGAGGATCTACAGGAAATTAGGCCATTTTTCTTCCGAGTGGTGTCAATCCTCCATCGTTATCTAATGCACCCAAAATCCAGAGTTGATACATTGAATTTAGAATAGTATCTCTTGGAGGTGGATCCATAAAGTCAAATTCCAACAGATTTTCAATATTCAAGCTTTTCAGCAAAAGAACCACATTACATAGATTGGTTCTTTGAATTTCAGGAATGTTGTTTTAGAATAAATCATTTCTAAACATGGCAGCACTATACAGTCTATAACAAGACCCTGGACCAGTTCTTCCGGCTCTACCTGCTCTTTGGTTTGCATTTGCTTGCGAGATAGGAGTGATTTGAAGAGCATCCATACCAATACGAGGGTTATAGACCTTTAGTTTACAGAACCCAGTGTCAATAACGTATTTAACACCGTCTAAAGTGAGAGATGTTTCAGCAATGTTGGTTGCAACAATACATTTTCTCATTGGAGATGCTTAGAAGATCTTAGCCTGTTCCTCTGTACGAAGTTGAGAGTAGATGGGTAAAATGAGCATTTTAGGAACATTTTAGAGTGTTTTAAGTTTTTATTAGATTAATACGCAAGTGGCCTCAATATCTTCCTGTCCTGTCATAAATATCAGAATATCTCCAGGAGGTTGTTGAACATGAATAGCAACTGCCTTTTTGACAGCGGCATCGACATAGTCTTAGACAGGACCCTTTTCAAAGAACTTAGTGACAGGAAAGGTACGACCTGGAATAATGAAAATAGGAGCATTTCCAAAAAAGGTTGAGAATTTCTCTGCGTTCATAGTAGCCGAAGTAATAATAAGTTTGATATCCATTCTCCTTTGGCCCACTTTTTTAAGAATACCGAAAAGCACATCAGTATTTAGACTTCGTTCATGTGCTTCATCCATTACAATAGCACTGTACATGTCTAACTATGGTTAGTTGAGACTTTCTCTCAATAAAACACCGTCAGTCATGTATTTAATAACTGTACGCGGAGATGTCTAGTCTTCGAAACGAATGGAATATCCTACTAGATCGCCAAGAGGAGTGCCCATTTCTTCCGCTACTCTTTTTGCAACAGAGACAGCAGCCACTCTTCTAGGCTGAGTACAGCCTATGATTCCATTACTATGATAGCCTTATTCTTTGAGATATTGAGTCAATTGGGTTGTTTTGCCTGAGCCAGTCTATCCAACAATAATGAGAACTTTGTTTTATCGGATAAGTCTGACAAGTTAGTCCCTGACTTAGAAGATGGGAAGATACTATCTTTGTTATTTGAGTGTTTTATTTTTAGCAAAGTCTGAAACAGCTTGAGATTTTTTGGCTAGGTGAGAAGCGAACCTACTATTTTCTTTGTATTCTACTTACCCGTCTTCCTGCAGTTTTTCAACAGGCTACTAAGGTTTTTCTTATTCTACCTTTAATAGTTTACCCATTTTAGTTCCAGTTAACCCATCGTTCGGCTTGGTCTTCAATTTTTAGTTCCTCTAGCGCATGACCTTCAAAACTTAAGAACCTTTCTTTGCTAGTAATGCCATATCAGAGTTAATGTCTTTTACAACTTGAATTTGTTAAAGCTGAGTAGTAAATTTGGTCTTTCCGTCGAGAAACGGAGGTTTTAGGTCGTGGACCATTAACACCACTCTATTCTATTCGTTCTATTCAATATCATTGTTGGCATCCTTAATTTTGTATACTCCAGAGCTCTCAAGTTGGTTTCTTTACCACTTATCAAGCTCTTAATTCTTGTGTTTCTGCTAGAAGTTTCGCCTCGGTTAGATCCCCGTCATTTTCTTTTCGATTTATGCCTGGATATTTCGAGAACGCTACACCTCGTAAAGTTGTTTCTTTTAAATCTCATCATCATATGTAAGTCCTTCGTCCTGCTCATACCATTACTCTTCGTTAACTTTCTATGCTTACTCCCAGCCTAAGGCAGCATACTCTTATTCAGCATTTCTATCCTTTACAATTTTTGACTTTGAAAGAGGTTTAGCGAACTCTGGCCTGCTTAGTATTTCGTCTTTGTCGTCTGTCCTTTCAGTTCTTTTGATAGATGAATTGCCACCGAAGATTAACGGGCCTGAAGATCTGTTTGATTTTTGTGAGCTCCAAGAGTGTTTAGATTTGTTATCTCTCGATCTAGATCTCGAATTATCCTGCCTTCTCATCTAAGTCTGAGGGTAATTTTTCCGAAAGGAACTAGGGGGTCTTGGGAACTATTAGTCCTTATTGTCTTTACTCATTTTAAAAGAGATATTATAGATTTAAATCAAAGCCCCTATAATATTAATTAAATAGCTAATGTATTATAAGAATGAATAGCATTCATCTAAGATAGGACTTGAGTATTAACTTGAATATTCCCTCTCGAATGCTTGTGTCTGGTATGGCAGCTGTGCCTCCATAAAGTGCCTCGGTGCTTCCTTTGTACTTTTATGGATTTTACTTTATGATCTCGATACCTTGCTTAATATCCCGAACAAGCTATTAGTTTAACTTTCGGTAATTAGCCAAAGTTACAGTTAAGTGAACAGCTTCAGGTCTATGAATTGATGAAAGATCCCAACCCTTTTACTTACTGAGGTAACTGTTTAATTTGTAAACACTTATTTATTTAGTCGTAAAGGCAAGCACACAGATGCCTGGCTCTCCAAATACTTAGACTCCTGGAATTTTTCGAAGGTTCTCTCTCAAATTTACGACAGTGTCCATTATCTTTTTGGCATTAGCCTTATAGCCTTCTTTTGTAATAGTATTTAAAGCATACCAAGCACCAGCAGATCCAACTCCAGACCGAGAACCCGACATCGTTGGAGTAGCATAGGCGCCACCACACCAATCTCCATAGGAGAATATTTGATGTCCTCGAAGTTCTTTCGTTTTCCAGAAGAGCCCACTTATTCCTTTGGGAGCTAAGGCATATTTATGATGGTCGATGGACATGGAAGTTACACCATCTACTTTGAAATTCCAGTCGAATTTATGGCCTAGCAAATCAGCAAACCCAAGGACGAATCCACCCAAACAGGCATCAACGTGCATACCAATGTTTTTCCTTTTAGCTATTTTAGCCAGTTCGACAATTGGGTCTATGATACCATGAGGAAAGTTAGGTGCTGATCCAGCGATCATGATGGTGTTTGAGTCGATTAAACTTTAAAGATGCTTGATATCGACTTGAAAGTTTGGAGCGAGTCTAGCCTTTCGGATTTCGATATTGAAGTAGAAGCATCCTTTATCGAAGGCAGCATGTATTGTGTTTGGGACAACTCTGTATTAAATATTAATTACATATTGGGTTTAGTTCTGTTTGAGTAGTAGCTTTTATAAGCGTTAATAGCCAGGAGTATACTTTAAGTTCCACCGCTGGTCAAAGTACCATAGACTTTAACCCCAGGAGAAAGAATGTCGCCTGTCATTTGAATGACTTCTGACTCCATTTTCAAGAGCTATTTGAATGTTTCCAAGTGGAGTGGGTTCTGATAAAGGTAATTTTCTTAATAAACCGAATATTACTTGAGAAGTTGGCCACCTACTACATAAATTAGGCATCTTAATAATAAATGCTCCCTGAAATTCTCTATGTTGTAGTGAGGTCAGCCTATTTCTTAGTCCATTAGTCAATCCTGCGCCTGAGATTCTATGGGTTCATCCCCTGCTCAGCAAGGCAATTTGCCCTTCGAGGATCTAGTGATTTTTGCATTTCTTAGTCGAACAGCCTAGAAACTAATGCCTCTTATTTATCAAGTTTTCTTTGCATAATTCCTGAAACTACTGGAATCTTCCTTGCTAAGTTTATCATGAAAGCCCCTATTCTTTAGCGAGGAGTTAGTAGCTCACGTGTTGGAGCGATCCATCCTTTCCTGCGGTAGGTCTTCCAGACAATGAGCACAAACAGCAGGGAATAGACTAGACAGAAGGTGAAGAAATCAATCCCTTCAGTTAATTTATTGAATCGAGCGTGGAGTGGGGCTACAGTGATTTCATATAGGTAGTTGATTGCTGAGTTGATTGTCATTTATTACAAATAAATAATATCCTGATTCATTTGATCAGAAATGCTGCAGACACATTCAATGATTGTTTAAATAAACATCTATTCATTTTAGATTTAGACTTTGTTGGGGTTTTGATAGCAGATAGCAATGAAGATCATTTAACATTCGTTTGAAGCAAGAATATTGTTTCAAATGTTTTTGGATGAACTTGCCAATATTTTTGCTACTAATTGCTTGTGGGTATTAATGAAATGACCATTATATCTTAAATGTCTGATTTTGGACTTGGAGAAGAAAAGCGAATCACCCCATATACACAGTAGTAAGTCTATCAAGCAGATATCAAGCTAAACAGGTATCTAATAGATTCGGCGTACTATTCTTTGAAGGGTCTAGGATATGGAATGATTGCTTCAATCTTTTTCGCAAGAAGAGCGCGAGTCTTATGGTATTTTACAGGATTTGGGTTCGGTTACGCCACCTACATAAACTGCGACTCCCTCGCAAGAAAGATGTTGTCTAGCAACCGACAGCACGCATGATGTTTAAATTAACCTCATATTTTATGCAAATATTTAGTCTCATGACTGGGTGTTGGTTTGATGTTAAGAAATGAGGATGTTGAGAATGTTGATGTGAGAAATTTGTTCATAAAGAATGAGGTTTTATTGCGAATATTTATAAAATAACGAATGAACAAGTTTAAACCTGCGCAGGGCCAAAACGGATGGATAAATCTACAACCGAAGAAAGAGGAGATGGCGTTATTTGACATTCTGGATAAGTGCTCACGTATGGATGGATTAATTTAGATATTCTACGATAGGATAAGCTATGGCTACGCCAACGAATCAAATAGTCGTAAAGTGAGTTGTTAGCAATCATCAGAAGAGCTAAAAGGTGTGCCTCTAGTCAGCAACCTAATAGAGATGAACTGCATGGGCTTGAAGTCGAACTGAGAAAGTTTATAAGCAAGTACAAATCCAAAAGAGAAAATGCGGTAGTTGTCAATATGAATATTCATTAGGTAGTCACCAAGAAGGAAGGACTCAAGTCGCAGCAAAATAGCAGAAGAGGTTCAACTACCTGCCGCTCCCGTAGAAATAGTCAGGCTTATAATGCTCCAATTGCTCCAACCCTGCTGAAATTAGGGCAGTCTTAATCTCAGAAAAATATAACGAGAAGCCAGTCTCAACCTCAAAAAACGTTTCTCTCTGAGTGTCGAAACTATTCTTTGAAAAAGTTAACAGGAGGCGTCAATTTGACAATAGCTTCTAATGGTAAGCATAAGAATGACTGGAGAAACGCAGTAAGAACGTAGTCGAAAACTCCACTTCCACTTCAATAGATCTTTCCTTTCAATGGCTCTGCTCCTAAGAAATTCTAACCAATTGTACAATCTAGAACGATATCGACCAGTAATTTACAAAACTAAATGAAACCCTTCGAATGTTTGAAAATATCTAAGTTTGCTTCGAACACTACGAGTGTATAAAACGAGTTCCGAAAGCATGAGTTGTACCATAGTAATATTACTAATTAAGGTTTGATTTTAGAAAGACCAAACCCTTTTAGCTTGCCTATTGGAGCGAAACCCTATATTTTTCCTAAATCTAACGACGAGAATCTATTTACACCTCCAGAGCTACTTACCAACTATCGGATGCTGAGCTCAAATCCACAGATAGCTGAGAACGAGGATATTTTTACATCTCCATTACTGCTTGAAGAGTGTAAAAGGATACTTGAAGGGAAGTTTCAAAAAGGGCAAAATCTAGTGGAAAATGCAAGTAAACCTTTGACTTTGGAGCCTGTTTCTACAAAGTGTCGTGGATATTTGAAGACAAAAACATACACATAACTCGACGATTTTAACAACCCAGTGAGAATATAAAAGACAAAAACCTAAGTCTAAGGTTACTTGACTTAGAAACAAGCAACAGTACCATAAGTGACTGAAGATTAAATTTCGCTCCAGATCAACTCACCTAAAGACCGAATCTCTATTGATCCTGATCTAGCAGATGTCTTCGAACTCAATTAGTAATTGGCTCCTGAGGATGTATTCGACAAGCTTTTTGCTGGGGTCGTTGCACTTTCTACATATGAATGCCTCAAAACAGTAGAGGGGATGAGTTGTTTCCGTGGTAATCAAGAAGTTAAATAGCGACTAGTAGAGTTTATAAAAGGACTTCCAAAGAATAAGCATGTTAATCCGGTGAAGTTAGGCAATGTCTTAGAGAAGTTGTTTGTAAAAAGGCAAAGACAGTCTAATGTGAGATAGATATTGAACTTGGTTGACGTAGGGAAAAAGGGATATTTTAGTATGAAGGATTACGAGAGATTCCTTGAGCAACTGTTTGAGTAAGTTGGTGAAACACCAAAGCAACAATAGATAGTGTCGTGTGCCTTCAAGGTGTTTGAATTGGCTGCGAAGAGTACATCGAACAGACAAATTGAATACTGGAGCCTCTACGCAATGTAATGAGTAGTGTAATTTAGAAAATAGAGCCAAGAGTTCAAATAACTGAGCAATTATCTGTCGTAGTTCGAGTTTGAGGTTCAGTAGTAAAGGTAATCGCAAATAATGTTGTGATAATTTTATATTTCTATGATGAAAAGGTGGGAAGAGTAAACTATTAGAAAGAATTACAACGAGAGACTAAAAAATGTAAAGTCAAGGCTCAATACATCTGTCAAGAGCAAGAGCACGCCAAGAAGTCGGTCGAAGGATAAGCAGAAAACATTCTCTCAGTCTAAAAATGAGGCATCCTCGACTCTCATCCACGGACTATTGAATACATTCGGACTTGGCTAGTACTCGAAAGGATTTGTTGATAATGGCTTCGGACATAACCTTCTGAAATTTAGATAGCTCTAATAAAGATCTATTGATGAGCTACTAGATCAAATCCATGTGAAAGTAGCTGATCGATTAAAAATGTAAACACTGGTCAATTACATAAGACTTATGGTTTATTCTCTTCCCAAGTAAACACCTAAGTCATATCAGAAGGAGCTGATAGGCGAGCCAAGCATCCACTCGAAGCACACTAGTTCTAGTAAGAATAGTGTAGTGGTACATAAACCTCCTATTCCTAAAAAGGTCACTTCTCCTTTAACAGCGAAGACAGTTTAGAAAACAGTAACACCATTGAACCAGTCGAGGTCTATCGTAAAGAAGCCTCCGAGAAAACCAAAATCAATATTTAAGGATGATATATCGATAACCCACACGATAATAAATGGGAAACAGCAGACAATAAAAAACAACCGTGTAATAAATAACCTAATGAAAAGACTAGCCAGGATATAAAAGAGTGTGGATGAAGGAGATACTATTGTGGATCTTGGAGTGGATAAGATTAAGAATATGTACATATCTTATGATTCTGCTAAGCTCACTTGCAATATTGTGAATATTGACTTATAGGAGTTGATTTATTGCATGGCGAATGAACTTATGTCGAGGATAAAAATAGTCCATTTCTGCTAATCCTAAATTTAAATACCCTTGATCTGCCCTTTAGGTGACGACGCCAAGCAGTCGAATAAATAGGTAAACAACGACTCGGGTGATAGTTCTAAAAGGATATAT
>JAOXNN020174445.1:0-26147 GCA_028571205.2 Hydropsyche betteni | reverse complement strand
CTACTATTTAAATATGATTTTGGTCAGAATTTATATCCCATTTATCAGAATTTATTTGACATTGGTCAGAATTTTAATCAAAAAGGTCAGAATAAATACTGAATGGTCAGAATCTTAACCGGATTTGCCATAATTTATATTAAATGATCGAAATAACATTAAAAACCCTAACCTAATCTACTCCGACCGTTTCCTCACTAAACTCCGACCGTTTACCACTTTATTCTGACCACTCACCATTTCGTTCTGACCGTTTTCGACCGAAACTCCGATCGTTTAATTTACCACCGATTCAAACAACGCAACAGACCACCGCACACATCAACCCCCAACAAACACCCCCATCCGACAAAAACCCAAACACCCCTGCCCCCCCCCCAACCCCCCGCACCATCGAAACGCGCGCGCACCTCGGCCCGTCTCGTGTCCCTCCTCGTGTGCCCCGCGTATAAATCTCGAGCGTGCTCCACGCGCGCCTCATTCCGCAGCACAGCCTCCAGGCCGTCGAAGCCTCCCGCCAGCGGTCGCAAACCGTCGGTCACGTTGCCGGCAGCGTGCTCGCTATCGCGCCCACGCGAACGCCTGATAATATTCGCAGTCGACCAGTGTGCGCGGTGCCGTGTGACATGGTGACCGTGCTTAACCTGACCAACGGAAGTCGCATCATGGATTTTCCGAAGAAGAGGTCCACGTTCCCGTCCAAAGAAGTCAGTCTATCACTGGTGTATATGTGATTTTTTTTGTTTTTTTAGTGCCGTCTTTTCGTGGTGGAGTTCTGAAATTGGGAATGTGCGCCGTTTGCGTGTTTCGAAGTCGTTTTGATTGGGGATGTTCCGAATGATGTTTGTCGTGATGGAGTTTTGAAATTGGGAATGTGCGCCGTTTGTGTGTTTCGGAGTAGGGGATGTTTCGGATGGTGTTTTTGGTGATGGAGTTTTGGAATTGGGAGTGTGCGCCGGTTGCGTGTTTCGAAGTCGTTTTAATTGGGGACGTTTCGAATGGTGTTTTTTTTATGGTGGGGTTTTGAAATTGGGAATGTGTGTCGTTTGTGTTTCGGAGTAGGGGATGTTTCGGATGGTGTTTGTTGTGATGGAGTTTTGGAATTGGGGATGTGCGCCGTTTGCGTGTTTCTAATTCGTTTTGATTGGGGATGTTAAGAATGATGTTTGTTGTGATGGAGTTTTGGAATTGGGAATGTGCGCCGGTTGTGTATTTCGAAGTCGTTTTAATTGGGGATGTTGAGAATGATGTTTGTTGTGATGGAGTTTTGGAATTGGGAATGTGCGCCGTTTGTGTGTTTCGGATTAGGGGATGTTTCGAATGGTGTTGTTTGTTATGGTGATAGGGACGCTCGATTTTAAATGTGCAATAATAAAATTTAATGATTTGTTGTTCAACGCTATAACCTTCTATGGTGATTTACCGTATGCTATTAAACGATTGGCAACAAATTTGACAGGTGTCACTTTGACAATATGGCTGGTATAGCATAACAAATTTCGAGCGTTCCTATTGAAAGATCCTATAATTGTCACTGACAATATAGAATGTTAAAAAAATTAAAGAGACATTATAAATCACGTTATTCGCGGTATGCATGAAATTATCGCGGTAAATATGTTTTTCTGATCTATACTCGTTTGCGCGGATTCACTTTGATGCGGCTGAACAATTTTTTTATTTTAATTGGCGCATTTTGAATTTGTATATTATTAATTAATTGGGAAACCTCATCCATATGATAAGATAAGAATAACGGTCATGTCCACGTGTCATTTTAAGGCAACAATGACCTTTTGCCCCTGCCGTCTCTTTTCCCTCCTCACAGTTCATATCGGAGATGTCAGATTTATCGGAAATTTCATTTAGCGATGATTCGGTAAAAAAAAATCTAATTGCCGGTAAATAAATTTTGAAAAAAACTCGGAAAAAAAATGGAAAATACTTTCCCAAATAAAATATCCAAAAGAAATTGTATACTGACACCAACCGACTTTTCAAAAAATTCCAAAAAATATTTTCCTGAAAAAACAACACTTCAAATATATTCGAAACACAATTTTATTTGTTTATCGGTAAATATTAATAATTTACCGGTAAATTACCCAACTTTTATTTGGGTCATTTATCGGGAATGACATCCTTAGTTCACATCTCTAATAAATCAGTATGAGATTTGTAATTGTATAAGCGTATTGCATTTTTTCCTCGCTTGATTTAAAAAAAAATACATATGCATTTTAAGCATTTATTTATTCAAAATATAACGATTTTATAAATTTAAAACCTCTCATGTTTTTGTATAAGTATATTTGTATAAGTATATAGCATTTTTTACGCGAAACGCATTTATCACATAAATCGAGAGATGGGTGTATAATGAAAAGTCCAATGACCATTATAGCAAAATTTAACATTACAAAATTCGCAAAATCATTCAATCAAAAAAAAATTGTTTATTTGCCGAAAATATGAAAAATTGCCACGTCTGTTTTCTCCATAGTTTTCCTCGAATTTTCCTCATACACAAATTTACAACGCAGCTGCTTCGCAAAAGTAAAAACAATCCGATAAATCTTGCACACAAATAGCATTCAACACCGGCGAAGATAACGCAACAATGTAATCTAATTTGAGGCTGCATTGTCGCGAAAAAGTTAACTCTCGAAAGCGAAAACCGCTCCGACGTTTCTGCGAGGGACGCGTCATTAGTATTAATTTATTATTTCGAACTGAACTCAATATAGGCGATATCATTATGGTCAAGTTGCAGAAAACGTGCATCGCGAACGTGACACGGTGCGCAAATACGCAAATGCATGTCGACGAATCCGACCGTTGGCGGGAGATTTGAATTGTTAAAACCGATTTTCGTGTGGTAATTTTCGGGTGCTTGTATTGCGCGGTCGTTGTTTTGGTTTTGTAATAGGCTCGTTGTGGATTTGAGTTGCTGTTGAAAGTTTGATTTATAATATGTTGATGGTGAAAATTTTCGAATTGTTGTTGAATAAAAAAATGATTTATGTGAAAATATGTGATAAAATAATAAAGATAGGTAAATTATCGTGTCGTGATGTTTCGTCACTAGCTTAAATTTTTTTTAATTGTACAAATATTTGTTATTACTTTTTTATGTAAAGAAGAGATTATATCGCTACGTAAAAACAGATGATTTTATTTTTAAGTATGAAATTATTCAATTCCGCGGAAATTTATAAAAAATGAACTTTAGAAAACGGTTACTTTTTCCACTATTTTCAAACTCTCACATAATTCAAATTTCAATTATTTCAAAAAAATATTCAAAAAACATTCTCAAAACACCTCATTTTTATACAAAAAAAAACTAAAAACATCAAAAATTTTAACACCAATAACTTCCAATCACATTCTCATGAAAAATTCACGCCCCGAACATACACAAATACTTCATATCATCCACAAAAATATATCTCACAAGAAACTTTCTAGTCACATAATCAAGTCACATCTAAAATTAGCCCATGCAGTGAAATTGCATTGCACCCAAACGCATTCTAAATGCAATCGCACCCACACACTCAATTTCCACGTGCAGTGAGTCACCGATAGACTTGTCACCATGGCGTGTACAGGTGACCCGCGTTTTATCGATTCGCGGCAAATTTAAACCGCTCAACGTGACCGTGACACGTGTCACCACTTTTCCGAGTTGATCCTTTGTGCGCGGGAAGTGCACGTGCTCGTGTTTGCGGTCGGTTTCGTTTTATTGTTAGATCTGGTTCTATTTTGAATTTCAATGCTCACGTATTCGTCATGGAAGTCGATGATTTTAATTTCGGATCGTTCGAGATTGTTTTTTTTTTTTCGATCGCGTGTTGTTTGATACCATTTCGATTGTAAATGATAATCGTTTTTTTATGAATCGGATGGATCAGTGTAATTGTATTGATGGTTTCGATTTTGTTTGAATATATCGAAGTTGAGTGATATTTGTAGATGATGTGATTTGTTAAATTCATAATTTACAATTTTCTTTTTATGACGTATTTAATCTAATTAATATTGTATTCGTCAATGAAACGTGACTGTGACAAGTGCGTGTAATGAATGGGACAATTCTCTCGACGTATTTCTAGTAATAAAATAATAACGTCAATCAAATATGAAAATCGATCTCGATTGTTACCGTTTCTATTTTCACGACATCGGAAAAAAATTTCCTCCGCATAAACAAGATTTTCCGCATCAATTTTTACAAGTTATAAATATCATTATAAATATCTAGCTGCAATAATCCAATACTCCAAATCGACAATCGAACCGTACACACATTCAAAAGATCATTTGGAAAACGATGAAAAATCAACAAACGACCATCGCTCATCGGCGAGTCATTCTCAGGTCACGAAGCCTCAGGTGGTCAGGAAGTCACTTTCAATTTTCGCTGACGACACACACACACACACACACGTTCGTCGTTATCACGACAGCTAGTGTGATACATACACACGGACGCGAAATGAGTGATTTAACAACGTGCGCCAACACGTGACCCGCGCGCCATTCGCGTGATACTGACACTGACGCCGCGGCCCACTGACCGTTTGCACGAAGCTACGTGATGGTCAGTTTTTTTTAGTGTTTCTGTGTAATTTTTGGATTTTTGTGATGGTCGGTTGGTTGGGTATTGGATTTGATTGAAAAAAGTTGTGGTGGTCTGTCAGTTTTTGTGTGTTTGAGGGGATTTGTGTTGGAAGTTTAGTGATGAGCCACGGTTCACTGACCGTTTGTACGAAACTAACAAGTGACGGTCAGTTTTTTGAGTATTTTTGTGATGTTCGGTTGGTTGAGTATTGGATTTGATTGAAAAAAATTGTGGTGTTCTGTCAGTTTTTGTGTGTTTGAGGGGATATGTGTTGGAAGTTTAGTGATGGGCCACGGTCCACTGACCGTTTGTACGAAACTAACGAGTGATGGTCAGTTTTTTGAGTATTTTTGTGATGGTCGGTTGGTTGGGTATTGGATTTGATTGAAAAAAATTGTGGTGGTCTGTCAGTTTTTGTGTGTTTGAGGGGATTTGTGTTGGAAGTTTAGTGATGAGTATAAAAACTCATGTACATGAGTTTGCAAGTGGAAATGAATATGTATTACATTTTGGGATGGTTCGTTTTTCGTGTATAAAGCTCAGAGTGAAACTCATTATATATTCATATAGAGTTTCATCTTTGTTCTATTCTGATCGATCACAAAATTTGTATTTATTTGTGTGTTAGCGATTGAAAATTTTGGATTTGTAGAATTTTTGTATGTGTAATATCGCGATGGTCAGTTATGTTTTTGTGTTTGTGTCAATTTGATAATGTTGATATTTATAATTTTTGAATTAGATAGATAAGTGTAACTTCTTGAAGTACTGATATGTTTTATCATGACTTACTAAACGTTCATATCCTGTTTTGTGTTTGGAATTAGATGATTTCGTTTTGTTTTTGGATGTGAACGATTATTAAGATTTTCGAAATGTTGATCTCATTTTTTCTGTTGATATTTAAACTATATCGGACTCATTGATCGTTTCCGAGATCAATGGATCGTATCTTATCCTATTTTTATCGCACAATTAATTTCAGAAATAACCAAAAACCACAGAACGCTGAATTAGATGAATCAGCAGGTTAATTTTACTTGATAATCAATATTTTCACCATAAAATCTTTCGCAGTGTGTACATTTTAGCTTACCTTAAAAATCAGTATATTATATGACCTTATAAATATATATTTTTTTTAAATGAGAGTGTCCAATTATTATAGTTTTAAAGATTTGGTTTTAACAAATAAACTCATAGTTCGTACAGTAGTATATTTTGGACGAATTATTATGATGAAAAAATATTATAATCTGAAAAGTTTTCCTTTTCGTGAAATAATTTTATTTTTCAAATTGGAAGTTTTTCACTTGAGTAGGACATTAATCATCAGGTGCTATCTAAAAATAAGTAAAGATTTATAATAAGAATTTTATGCATTTGATAACGTGCCATGTAATTAACATGTTTTTTTCACTCGTCAAATTGTTAAATTCACAAATAACTTTAAGAAACAAAAATTATAACAGAACGCGTCGATTTTTTTAACAAATAAAAATGTTCTCAATTGTATTAAAAATCAATATATTAAATGCATTTATCTTTTAAAACATTGAAATTTATCATTTGCAACGTATCAACGTTTCCGGATATTTTTTATTAGAAACACTCCATGGTCTATTTCAAGAGTGGAAATGACTACAGTGCCAACAAGTGTGCATTTTGAATAATAATTTGTTTTATTGAAGTATCACGCTTACAAAAAGTTCGGATAATCGTCTTTAAATTCAAACCGAATAATCTTCAAAAGTAACTAATAGGATTTAAAAAAATAATAATCTCAATATTGGGTCAGGTCAAAATTGATACAAAAACCCATTTCGATATCCACCATTATCGATCAAATACAATATAGATAACGACGTGACCTTTCTCGTATTAACGCTTAACCCATTTTCATAATAATCGTCGATTCATCAAACAATAAAAGCGACATTATCGCACACCAATCATCAACTATTGTTCATTTCACAACATCTACTAACAAACACTCGAACCATTCTTACAATCGTGTTTTCACAACAATCGCGCGAATTT
Source organism: Hydropsyche betteni (assembly GCA_028571205.2). Classification (NCBI taxonomy): domain Eukaryota; kingdom Metazoa; phylum Arthropoda; class Insecta; order Trichoptera; family Hydropsychidae; genus Hydropsyche; species Hydropsyche betteni. The sequence continues at coordinate 19,480 of JAOXNN020174445.1, read as the reverse complement.
CCTCAACAAACAACAATCCACGTCACGTGACATTCTCCAGAGCCTCCGATCACCGTTAAACAGTCATCACCGAAAAGCATTATCAGCTGAATGATGGTCACGTAGACGTCGCGTGATGGCCGTTCGCTCCTGCACGTGCACAGATAAGGAAAACGTGAACGACCCGAACGAAAATCCACGATCTGCTGCGAAATTGCGACACGTGTCATCGTGTATGGGGTCGAATGTTGTGGTTAAGCGCGATCGACCGTGGGACGGGTCCGTGTTCGGATGGGCGCGGTGGGATTGGAAGGGTTTTTCGGTGGGGAAATTCGGGTCGTTTGTGATGCGAGAATTGCATGCTGCAATTTTTTGATCGATTTGGAGTTGTCTGTGTACTTTTTTTGAAATGAGTTGTGAATTTGTCGTCGGTTTTTTAGTTTGAGTTTTTTTGTAGCCATCTATGTTGGAAATTTAAAAACTCATCGATTTTGTTTGATGAAAATATGGTCGTTTAATATGATGGCGAAAGATCTGAAAAAAAAAAATCGTTTTAGTTGTAGTTTTCGTATTTAATAATATCGATTTTTCGATATGATTCAATCAAATCATGCAGACTTTCTTTTCGAAACTAATTTTTCCTATATTTATTTTGTTCATAAGTTATTTCACAGATTTCGTTTTCTATTACCCATTTAATTATCTTCCCATTGACCTTAACAATATTTTTTCTTTTCTTGTTGTTTTTTACGTGTGTAGCGCGTGACCTTTTATTTTTTTCATTTCACAAAGCTCATATTTAAATTTATAAATAAAAATGGGAAATAAGAATAAAATTCATTTAACAATTTTGATTTTAACGTCCTAGAACTAAATATGGTTCACAAATTATTTTAAAACAAGTAATAATTGACCTCCATTATATCTATAATGTAAAAATATTTATATTTTTATTTATTCCTTTTTGTTATTTTTTTATATATTGCTTTTATTGTACGCCATAAGCTATTAATAAAAAATAATTCCTATATAAATATTATAATAATAAAGATTTTTTTGTTTTTTAGCAAGACCCAATGTCGCACAGGATCATAGAGAAGAGGAGACGAGACCGCATGAATAATTGCTTAGCTGATCTTTCTCGGTTGATCCCTCCAGATTATCTCAAAAAAGGACGAGGCCGCATTGAGAAAACAGAAATAATTGAAATGGCCATCAAACATCTTAAATATTTACAAGAAAGAGCAAACTGTAAATATAAATGTGACACAAATTATTATTTGTAGTATGAAACATATTCTAAATAATGACAATTTTAGGTGCTGAGAAACGTGAAAACTGTCCTATATCTACAGAACACTTTCGGTTAGGTTATCAAGAATGCTTATCAGAGGTCATGAGGTATTTAGTGGAAGGCCAAGGGCACTTTCCTAGAGAGCCTGTATGTTTACAGCTCATTAATCATCTGCAACGCCATTGTGATAACATAATGAAAGGTACATTTTTATGTTCGATTATCGCTGATTGAGCAATTTAATCATTCAAGGGGAAAGTGTGTTCGAAAAAGTGAAGTAACTTCTAGTTTAACGTTTATTTTTGATTCCAGGAGATGTACTTAACAAGCTGAGATGCAATCTGGACTCTAATAGTAGTTCTAGTGGCAGCTCAAGCAATTACACAGTTCATAATCAATTGAGTATGTCAAATAACATACGATTGAAAGGAAAACAGATGGATATCAATAGTAATGATAGACATCATCAACATTCCAATACCTATAATGTGCACAATGAAGAAATTTCAGCTATATCTACTAACGAGATGGAACACTTCAGACTGGTTTCAGAACGTGCAGATGAATTGCCGGAAAAAAACTTGAATGACACACAAGATATATTCACAGAACAAAATAGGTCACCAATGCTTTTGGTGAATAATAATGGGTTTTCAGGACTACAACTTGTAGAGGGTAATGTAGATGAGGGTGGAGGACGGACAAGGTCTGAATTTTCACGAAAAACTCTACCGAACATGCCAAACAATTTAGAAAATGATTGCCAATCTGCACAAGATCTTCGATTACCAAACCAGTTCTCTCCAAAATATTGCCATCGCGGACAGTGTGCTCCAAACTCACGTAATGTCAGAAAAGGCGAGTCTTCTCAACCTGGCGATAGTGGTATTAGCAGTGGGCAAGGCGATACTGATAATATTCATTCATACAAATTTAAGAACACAATAAAACAGAGATTTTCCCAATCACAGTCCATGGATTACTCATCCTCGAGCCCTAGCGAAGGTACTGCAAACACATTCAACTCAAACGAACATTCTTTTATATGTCGTGATCAGTATATTGCGAATGGTAAGTTATCTCACAAGAAGAGAAAAATCAATAGCGAACACCTATCAAGACATGCAAACAATTATGAAAATAGTCAATATAAAGACCAAACGTCTTCATCAGATACAAATTCAAGTGAAAATATTACTAGCGTTTCTCAAAACTCTAATTACAGATCTAAAAAATTGCCTGAAACTGATATTTCAAATATAAGAACCTCAACAGATGGGGATTACTTGAAATTAGGTCAACATATTGTGCCTCATATAAGACACAGTAAATTGTATGGCCATTCTGACAATATTGAAGATACTTTTTCAAAATTTCCAGGTGTAGGCGTACCCATATTCGCTCTGCATGCCAAAGGATCGTTTTATGTACCAATGAATGTTGATTATGATTGTCTCGTTCCATTTCTGGGGCCGTATGATTTATTGGATTCAGCTGCGCTCCAGCCGAACATATCTCTGCATCCAGTGACGATAAGCGTCAATTTTCAGCCCGTGTGTTTCAATAACAAACCTGTGCCAATAAGAACTAAATCTGAAAGGAAAGACTGGCAGTGAATTCGAACTTTTCGTATGCCTTTTATGTTACACAAAGTATTCTATTAAATATGTTAAGTCTATTTAAATTATTGATATCAAAAGTTTAATGCTTACTCGGCAAATATAATCTGTTGTTGATGTCACTATTTAATCATTAGATCTCATAGTGATGACATTTATTTATGAATGTGCATTTATATTAGTATAATGAATATTACATGTGGTTTGATTGTTATAATCATGAAGTCAATGAAAATTGTTAACCAATTGATTTATATGAATTGAATCGAAATTGTCTAATTGAAGTTAGATCTTGGCAAGTATATTTAAGTATTTATATTAAATGTTATAAGTTCCAGTTTGATGAAATTTATTAATAAATACACAAACATGATATTTTTTGCATTTGATTTTTCTACATTGCGATGGTGATTCTTGCTGTTAAATCATCATTTATTTTTCATAAAGCAATCAGTATCGTGCCTGTATAGTTAATTCAATTCATCGAATAATTTGGAATGAAGGAAATGCACTTTAAAATGTGATTGATTGATAAGTTTGACTGTAGCCATAACTATTGTTTTTTTTTTTGCATCTGATACACCAATAAAATCTGACCTGTATTTAATATTTGGTGATTCCTAAAATTAATTAAATTCTTTAATCTTAGCAAATTTCTAGTCGCTTTAATGATATATTTTTGATTGTAAGATTTTTATTGTGATATTCATTTATGAATGAGCATTTGATATGAGTATAGAATGAGGGCTGTTAAGACGAATTTCTATTTTTCTAGTTGTATATTTATATAAAACACATTTATGATAAAAATAGATGGTTTCAAGCTAGATATTTTTTGGAAAAATCTTTCAGATATTTTGATGATTCTAAATGTGTGAAAATTGTATGATTCTGTTACACAAATATTTACGTATATGTCATTCCTATTTAAAAATTTAAAGAAAATTTTTATAATATGATATATGAATTAATATATTTTATATATATGTTGCATTAAGTGTTTTATTTAATTTTCATTCCATAATTTTGTCATTTCACATTTTTGCATGAAAAAATCAATATAGAGAAAAATTACATGGAAAAAGTACTGTTTTTAAATTAATTGAGCAATTGACTTTAATAGATATAATCATTTTTAGAGACATTAGTTGATATATAATATCGGTAATAAAAGAACTAAAGGTTTCTCTTGTTGCACTTATTTTCGGAATATAATATTTTGAATTAGTACTAAATTTGGTGTTATGAATTTCAAAACTACCATATAATATTTGATCAAACATACAAAATGAAATCAAGAAACAATATTGTTGTGTTTATGAAATTTTCTAATTTGATTCTTCAAATAGCAGGTCTTAAAAGAATACAATTATGCAAAAACCGATTTACAGACACCAAACTATGGTACAAAATTTACAAAATTATATTGCTCTTATTATTATTGATGTTGTTGTTCAAAAGAACATCCCAGTACGAACTAACTTCTGGATTTGGATGGTTTTGTATTATTATGGCATATTATTTGGCTCATATAGCAGTATCGATTAGTTTTTGCATGTGTATATTAAGAGATATTTTATTTGGTTCCAAATTGATTAAGGGTATATATTCTAAATTATCAGCGGTCAGTTCATTTATCTATTTTTCATCTTTTACGAGAAATCAGAATACCAAAAAATCTATTATTTTGTGTTATTTAACCTATTTTATATTAAAATTTCTTCAAACACTTATCAATGTACGTTTTTGGAATAATTATACACAGTGGGAATACAATGTTTGCTGTATTATTGTTGATTTTGATATAATAAGAACTACGCTAGAGTTGAACATGGTAGCCAGACTATTCGAGTTTTTGAATCATCATCTAAAGATTATTCGAGTTTTTGAATCATCATCTAAAGACTATTCGAGTTTTTGAATCATCATCTAAGAATATTCATTCATCTAATGGTTCATCGTTAAAATTTGATGAGTTGAATGGAATTCTGATTAGACTTTGGAATGTTAAAAAATCAAAAATTCATGAAGATTTTGGATTTACGTCTAATAAGAAAAAAATGGAAAAATTGCTTTCAATTCATAATAAATTAGTTGAAGTGATATATAAATTAAATGGATATTATGGTTTGACAGTGAGTTTTCAATTTGTATGAATATTTTAAGGCAAGTCAATTTAAATATAACAATTTCAGATTCTATCTTTCGGGTTAACTATATTTTTTGGCTACCTTTCAAATGTTGGACCACTTGTGCATTTTGAATATCTGATAGGACATTATGTAAGATTTTTAATTGAAAATTTTATAAATACATTTAGGTATAATCATAATCATTTAAAATACTATTTTTCATTCATCAATGGAGGATTTTGGAAGAAAATTAGTAATGTACTTATTTGTTCATTATCACACAATTCGGTTACTTTTATTAGTATTCAGCAGTGAAATTATACAAAATGAAATAGAAAAAACATCTATCTTAGTAAATAAACTACTTTTATCAAACGATATTGGTAAGATAAATCAATGTGAATTTCTTATTTTCAAACAACGTAATTTTGAAAATCTTTAATAATAAATATAGTATTTATTTTAGATAGTGAAGCTGGAAAAGTGTTGTTGAAATTCGCAAGTATTTTGGAATTTAAGGACCTTCGTATAAGGGCTAAAAAGTTTTTCATTTTGGATTTCAGTTTCTTATTTACAATGATAGTTAGTTTAGTTTCATATACATTCATTATTGTACATTTCATGATTGATTACATTTGAAAGTCGTTTTTATATTCAAGTGATCATTTTAATATTTATGAATAAAATGTACGAAAATTAAATACAAATTTATTACTTATTTAAAGTGTATCAATTATTTTAGATTTATTCATAAAATTTTATTCGGATAAGAAATTAAGGTTTGTTATGTGGGAAAATTTTGCAAGCATCCAAATCATGGATATTTTTTACAAAACGTTCTAGGAGAAATTCTTAGCAATTATACCTGTACATTTTCATATTATAAAATTTAGATATTCTGAATTTAGCTGACGTAACATTTTTCAGGCTCCGAAATTGGAATAATTTAACGATGTTATTTTTCATCCTACGATGTCTTTTTCAGGTAAAGCAGAAACTTTTTGAAATGTGTGCTTCTATTTCTATATCCGTTAAGCTTGAGGCATCGTTTAAATATAAACCTTTGTTTGTTTCCATTTAAATTATTTCATATTTTTTAACGACTTTTCATATCAGCTTGCACGTTAGCATTTTCAATTTCTTTGTATATTACATACGCTTACATAAAATAGTACGCATTCGAGATCTATTCGCGGTGAGCTTTTGATTTTTGACAATAATTTGATTCTGTCGTGATATTTTATATTTAAAAAATATAAAACTTTAACAACCGTTTGCTGAAGAAGAACGATTTGGTGAGGTATTTCGTGAAACTAAAGCACAATGCGGATTTATGGTGAGTTTCATTCATTCAAAATTTTTATAAAATGAATAATTTCCATCATTATCTTTGCGATAAGTAAGATTTATTATGTTTTATACCTATGTGAATATACCTATTTAGTGTCTAACATGAGTAGGTACGGTGATTAGCCTTGATTGTGTTCATCGATTTTTCGTAATTATATTGTAACGTGGAGGTAAGCGGGTTCCGAGATGGGGTTAAAGTAAACGCCAAATACTGTAAAGATGCTTTTATTCAGAGATGTTGCTATCGTGACGTCCCGGGCTAGAATGAATGGCCAACCCCCGCCTGCGTACGCGCACCCCCGCACAGGGTTGCTACCCTTCATCCACACGGTGTTGCCAACCAAACCATATAGAAATGTAGCAACGCTACAATATGTTTATAAAATTAAAATGAGTAAATATTGATTTTGAGGAAAATATTTAGATTGATATCGTTGATAATTATCATTTGTAAAATTTTAATTAATAATTTTCAGTAGAATTTTCACGTCAATTTTGACAATTTTTTTCTGATATTTATCTAAATTGATGAAATGTGAAAATAACACAATTTAAAGAATTTATTCAACACTTATTCCATAACCATTATAATTTCATCATTTATATGTTGTTTGATTTATGAATTGATTGAGCAATTAACATGATAAGTATTATATTTTTCAATCAATTTCGCGTATACTGTTATAAAGTAACTGAGTAAGAATATTCATAGTCCATTCGCACATTCGATCAAGATTTCGATAACAATTACAAATGGTGTTGCGAACTTTCCACCAATATTTTTTTTGATTAAACATACAAAATGAAATCAACAAACAATGTTGTTGTGTTTATGACATTTTCTAATACGATTCTTCAAATAGCAGGTCTCAAAAGAATTCAATTTCTCAAAAGCCAGTTTACGGATGTCAAATTTTTATACAAAATTTACAAAATTGCATTGCTCTTAATAATTTTGGTATTATTTTCCAAAAGAACTTCTCTGGTTGAACAAACTTCTGGATTTGGGTGGTTTTGTATTATTATGTCATATTATTTCGCTTACATAGCAGTGTCAATAAGTTTTTGCTTGTGTATGTTAAGAGATATAGTATTCGGTTCTAAACTAATAAAGGGTATATATTTTAAATTGTCAACAGTCAGTTCTTTCATATATTTTCCATCGTTTAAGAAAAATCAGAGTACAAGAAAATCTATTGCTTTGTGTTATTCAACATATTTCATATTAAAATTACTTCATGTATATATGTGTGAATATTTTTGGGAAAATTATGATCAATGGGAATACGTTATTTGCTGTATTATAGTCGATTTCGATATAATTAGATTCGCGTTTGAGTTGAATATAGTTGCCAGATTATTCGAGTCATTGAATCAACATCTAAAGGATTTCTGCCCGATCAACTCATCGTTGAAATGCGATGAGTTGAATGGAATTCTGGTTAGATTTTGGAATACAAAAAAACCAAAAATTCTCAAAAATACTGTATTTATGTCCAATGAAAAGAAATTGGAAAACTTGCTTTCGATTCATAATAAATTAGTTGAAGTGATAAATAAACTAAATGGATATTATGGTTTGACGGTGAGTTTTCAATTCGTATGAAAAATTTTGATTTCAGTTTAATATGAAAATAACGATTTCAGATTCTATTATTTGGGGTAACTATATTTTTTGGCTATTTCTCGAATGTTGGACCACTTGTGCATTTTGAATATCTGATAGGACATTATGTAAGATTTTTAATTCAAAATTTTATAAATACATTAACTCTTGTAATCATTTAAATTTAATTTTTCATAGACAATGGAGGATTTTGGAAAAAAATTATTAACGTATCTGTTTGTTCTTTATCACACATTTCGGTTGCTATTATTAGTATTAAGTAGTGAAATTTTACAACATGAAATAGAAAAAACATCTATCTTAGTTATCAAACTACTTTTATTGAACGATGTTGGTAAGATGAGTTAATGTGAATTTCTCATTTTCAAATAACGTAATTTTGAAAATCTTTATATTAATAAAGATTAATATCTAATTAGATTAATATCTTTATATTAATAATATTTATTAAAATATAATATTAATTTTAGATAGTGAAGCTGGAAAAGTGTTATTGAAATTCGCAAGTATTTTGGAATTCAAGGACCTTCGTATAAGGGCTAAAAAGTTTTTCATTTTGGATTTTAGTTTCTTATTTTCAATGATAGTTAGTTTAGTTTCATATACATTCATTATTGTACATTTCATGATTGATAACATTTGAAAGTCATTTTATTTTCAAGCAATAATTTATTATCTTTATATAACAAGTTTTACGAAATGAAAAAATAATTAAAATTTGATTAACTATTTTAAATTTAGTAATTGTTCTAGATTTTCCGATAAAATGTTATTTGACTAAGAAATTATGGTTTTTACGTAGGAAAATTTCACAAAATTCGCAAAAAACGTTTTGCTAGAAATTCGTTGCAATTGTATATATTTTTTTATCCTAAAATTTAGTTAATCTAGATATTGTGAATTTTTCAAGATTCGTTTGATGTAGTCAGTGCCGTTGAGAGGAAGTAAATTCCCAGGGTCCGGATTATTTTGATGGCCCGTGACCAATTTTGAAAATTTTTGTATTTCGAATACTTTTGAAATTTTTTTTTACTAGAAAAGTCGGTTTTTTTATGAAAATCATATATTTCTTTTGGAAAAGTCGGCTTTTGTAAGTACGTTTTTTGTGAAAAATATTGGATACTTTTAAAAATTTTTTTCCTAAGGCCCAGAATTTCTCTCCACGGCCTTCGATGTAGCACTTTTAGAATGACAAATTGGAATAATTTAACGGCGTTTTTGTTTTTTTCCTACGTCACTTTCTAATATCTTTATAAGCAATGGAAATATACAAGAATAATCGATTAAAAGACGTTGGCCTTATTTATAAAGCATATTCATGTTTTATATTTAAGGAAAAGTTTATAAAAATATAAAACTTGTACAACTTTTTTTGAATTCAACGATTCGGTGAGGCTGTTTAGAAATATCAACTTTCAATATGGTTTTTTGGGGATTTTCAATCGTTAAATTTATTTATAAAACTAATAATTTACGTTATTTCCTTGATGATAAGTAAGATATATTATGTTTTAAATATTTAGAATGTACTTATTAAAATTTAATACACCATTGTCCAACATAAATTCAGTGATTTGTCTTGATTGCGTTCATCGATCTTTTGCATTTATTTATTTATGAAATTAAAAATGAGTAAATAGTGGATTTCGAAGAAGTCGTTAATTTCAGAATAATTAAAGAAAATTTAGTACGATTGTTTGAATCATTTATTATTCAATCATTTATTTAGATTGATATCGATAAAGATTATTTGTGGAAATACACTTTCAAAAAAATAAGTTATCAATAATCATCAGTAGAATTTTCACAATAGTATTTTGGTAAATTTTTTAATGTGTTAATATAATTTAATTAAATATGAAAACAGCATAATTTAAGTAGGTAGGTATATATTTTATTCAATACTCATTCCATAATCTTTGTAATTTCACATTAAACAGGAAAAAAAACAACATAAAGAAACACTGAACAGGCAGTGTGTTTGGTTTGTATAATAAATGAATTGAGCAATTTGCTTAATAAGTATATAGTAATCATTTTATGTGAAGTTCGCATATACGTTTTTTACGTTATCGTGGATGAATATTCATAGTTGGTGCATACTATTGGCGGTGAAATAATAAATAATTTGACTTGTTGCGCAAATTTCCAAATTTGAGATTTCGAATACTACTATTATACATATAATTGACATTACGAACATTGAGTACTCTTCGTCAATAAATTTTTTGATTAAACATAAGAAATGAAATCAATAAACAATATTGTTGTGTTTATGACATTTTCTAATACGATTAATCATATGGCAGGTCTCAAAAGAATTCAATTTCACAAAAGCCAGTTTACAGACGTCAAACTTATGTACAAAATATACAAAATTGCATTGCTCTCACTAATCGTGATATTATTGTCCAAAAATTCTTCTCGAGATGAACGAACTTCGGGATTTGGATGGTTTTGTATTATTATGGCATATTATTTCGCTTACATGGCAGTATCAACAAGTTTTTGCGTGTGCATGTTAAGAGATTTAACATTCGGTTCTAAATTAATAAAGGCTATATATTCAAAATTATCAGAAATCAGTTCATTTATCTATTTTTCAACTGTTAAGGAAAATCAGAGTACAAAAAAATCTATTGCTTTGTGTTATTCAATATATTTTATATTAAAATTGCTTCATATATTTATCTGTGTACGTTTTTGGGTCGATTATAAGCAATGGGAATACGTTACTTGTTGTATTGTAGTGGATTTCGAAATAATAAGGTTTATGCTTGAGTTGAATATAGTTGCCAGATTATTCGAGTTGTTGAATCAACATCTAAAGGATTTCTGCCCGACCAACTCATCGTTGAAATGCGATGAGTTGAATGGAATTCTGGTTAGATTTTGGAATATAAAAAAACCAAAAATTCTCAAAAATACTGGATTTATGTCCAATGAAAAGAAATTGGAAAACTTGCTTTCGATTCATAATAAATTAGTTGAAGTGATATATAAACTAAATGGATATTATGGTTTGACGGTGAGTTTTCAATTCGTATGAAATTTTTGATGTTGAGTCAATATGAATATAACAATTTCAGATTCTATCATTCGGGTTAACTATATTTTTTGGCTATTTTTCAAATGTTGGGCCTATTGTGTACTTAGAATACCTGAACGGAAATCATGTAAAAATTTAAATTCATTGTTATATATCTTTAATTACCTAAGAATTATCATATAAAGTTTTATTTTATATGACCAACGGAGGATTTCGACAAAAAAATTGTAATGTATATGTATGTTGTTTTTCACACATTTCGGTTGCTTATATTGGTATGGAGTAGTGAAATATTACAATATGAAATAGAAAAAACATCTATCTTAGTCAACAAACTACTTTTATTGAACGATGTTGGTAAGACGAATGAATGGAATTTTTTATTTTTAAATTACGTAATTTTGAAATCTTTATTAAAAAATAAAGTATTTATTTTAGATAGTGAAGATGGAAAAGTTTTATTGAAATTCGCAAGTATTTTGGAATTCAAGGACCTTCGCATAAAAGCTAAAAAGTTTTTCATTTTGGATTTCAGTTTCTTATTTACAATGATGGTTAGTTTAGTTTCATATGCATTCATTATTATACATTTCATGATTGATAACATTTGAAAGACGTTTTTATTTTTAAGTGATCGTTTTATTATTTATGAATAAAATATACGAAAATGAAATGCAAATTAATTACCCATTTAAAATGTATTAATTATCTATATATCTATATTTATATAAAAATGGATGTTTGTATATATATTTGTATGTTTGTTTTTTTGATGCCGTATTACTTCAACACCGGTCGCCATGAAAATTGGCAAGTATATGTATAATATTTTTTGTGGAGAAGGTTTTTAGCATCATTAAAATAGAGTGACCATATTTTCCGGAATCCAAAACGGGACGGTCCGCAAAAAAATTTTAACCCAATAATAATACACGACAATACGCGGCCGGCTTTATGCCGTTGTTTTAATGAATTTAAATTAAAAAAATAATTTGATTTAAAATTTGATTCCCGAGCAACGCTGGGTACTACCGCTAGTAGGTATATTTATAAAGTTAAAAATGAGTAAATAGTTCATTTTGAAGAAAATATTTAGATTGACATCGTTAATAATTACCACTAGTGAAATTTTAATTGATAATTTTCAGTAGAATTTTCACATCAGTATTTTGATAAATTATTTCAGATATTAATCCAAATTGATGAAATATGAAAATAACACATTTTAAGTATTTAATTGAACACTCATTCCATAATTAATATAATTTCACCTTTTACATGTTGTTTGATTTATAAATTAATTGATCAATTAACATAATAAGTATTATGATTTTAATTAAATTCGCATATACGTTTATCAAGTGATTGCGTATGAATATTCATTGTCATTTGTACATTCGATTAAGATTTCGAATTACCACTACAATTGATGTTGTGAACTTTGTGTGCTTTCAAACATCAATTGGTTATTTGATTTAACATATGGAATGAAATTGACAAATAATATTGTTGTATTTATGACATTTTCTAATACGATTCTCCAAATAGTAGGTCTCAAAAGAATTCAATATCCTAAAAACCGGTTTACAGACGTCAAATTTTCGTACAAAATTTACAAAGTTGTATTTCTCTTAATAATATTGGCGTTATTGTTCAAAAAAACTTCTCAGTATGAATTGAATACCGGATTCGGATGGTTTTGTATTATTATAGCATATTATTTAGCTCATATTGCAATATCAATAAATTTTGGCATGTGCATGTTAAGAGATATGGCATTTGGATCTAAATTAATAAAGGCTATATATTCTAAATTGTCAGAAATCAGTTCATTTATCTATTTTTCATCTGTTAAGGAAAATCAGAGTACAAAAAAATCTATTGCTTTGTGTTATTCAATATATTTTATATTAAAATTGCTTCATATATTTATCTGTGTACGTTTTTGGGTCGATTATAAGCAATGGGAATACGTTACTTGTTGTATTGTAGTGGATTTCGAAATAATAAGGTTTATGCTTGAGTTGAATATAGTTGCCAGATTATTCGAGTTGTTGAATCAACATCTAAAGGATTTCTGCCCGACCAACTCATCGTTGAAATGCGATGAGTTGAATGGAATTCTGGTTAGATTTTGGAATATAAAAAAACCAAAAATTCTCAAAAATACTGGATTTATGTCCAATGAAAAGAAATTGGAAAACTTGCTTTCGATTCATAATAAATTAGTTGAAGTGATATATAAACTAAATGGATATTATGGTTTGACGGTGAGTTTTCAATTCGTATGAAATTTTTGATGTTGAGTCAATATGAATATAACAATTTCAGATTCTATCATTCGGGTTAACTATATTTTTTGGCTATTTTTCAAATGTTGGGCCTATTGTGTACTTAGAATACCTGAACGGAAATCATGTAAAAATTTAAATTCATTGTTATATATCTTTAATTACCTAAGAATTATCATATAAAGTTTTATTTTATATGACCAACGGAGGATTTCGACAAAAAAATTGTAATGTATATGTATGTTGTTTTTCACACATTTCGGTTGCTTATATTGGTATGGAGTAGTGAAATATTACAATATGAAATAGAAAAAACATCTATCTTAGTCAACAAACTACTTTTATTGAACGATGTTGGTAAGACGAATGAATGGAATTTTTTATTTTTAAATTACGTAATTTTGAAATCTTTATTAAAAAATAAAGTATTTATTTTAGATAGTGAAGATGGAAAAGTTTTATTGAAATTCGCAAGTATTTTGGAATTCAAGGACCTTCGCATAAAAGCTAAAAAGTTTTTCATTTTGGATTTCAGTTTCTTATTTACAATGATAGTTAGTTTAGTTTCATATGCATTCATTATTATACATTTTATGATAGATAAGGTTTGAAAGGCGTCCTTATATTCAAGTTATCATTTATTATCTATATATAACAAGTTTTACGAAATGAAAAAGTAAATTATTACTTTAAATGTATTAATCATTCTACATTTTCAGATAAAAGTTGTTCGGCTAAGAGATAAAGTTTGTAACGTTTTAAAGATTCGTAATCTTTTACAATCATGGATGATTCTTGCAAAATGTTCCAGAAGAAATTCGTTACACTTATGTGCAATTTCATATTCTAGAATCTTGATATGTAGTATGGACGCTTTGAGATTCAGTTGATGTAGCAATTTTTTGAATGCAGAAATAATTCGGAATAATTTAACAGCGTTGATTTTTCTTTCCTACGACGATTTTCTCATGCAAATCCATGACTTGTCAAATGTGCGCTTCTTATATTCTTTTCAACATAAACTTTGGGTTTCGGTATAAATTCTCACATCAAGTTTCACTGCTAGAGGCTAGAACTGGCAGTAGATAATGATTAAAGGTTTTGGATTTTAGACTGCTTTTTATTTTTGCATGAAACCTACTGAAAACGCCCTATGTCAATTTAATTCTACGTGCTATTTCCGCGTCTCGGTCCCCATTCATGCTTATAATTTTACCTAAGAAGGCAAAGCTATCTACGATGTAAAATATATTATAATAATATAATCTTAATAATGTGGGTAAAAACCACTAATTTATATATTTAGTATTATAATTTATTTAGTTAAATGCATTTTATTATCAATAATCGATCGTGAAAAGCATGATTTATTTTATTTGTATAAATTAAGGTATATACATGTAAAAATTATTTCTGTGAGAAATCGATTTTTAATTTAAGTAATTAATTTGGTGACATTTCATTATTGATTCGCTTTCAATTTTGTTCGAATAATTAATTTGAATATGATTGAAGCATTCATTTGACCACTCCCACTGTTCGAGAAAATCGTTTTTTCAAATGTAGATAGAATTATCTGTGTATGAAGAAAGAACTAAAACCTTACTAAAGTCTAAAGTGTAATATAATACTAATACTTGCTGTCATACTTTAAAATGGTAATGCGAAAAAATAGTATGCATGAGACATTAAAATACACAAATTTATTTTCATACATACTCGGATTGAAAGTTATGGAAATAAATAAAAAAAAACAATTCGTGGACGTTAGCATAATCTATAAAATATATACAAGTTTTTTAACAATAGTAATAGTTGTGTTTTTGGCAACACAGTCTATAAAAAATTTTATTTATACAATGATCAGTTTCAATTCTTTGTGTATAGGATACATTTATTTAATGACCAATTTATTTCTATTGTCACTAGTTATAACAATAACTTTAAAAAACATTTTTTTTGCCTCGAAAATAGCTAAAGACATATATACGAAAATAATAAAAGTGGACGCAAAAATCAATTTTGAAAATAATAAACAAAACGATGGAATCAAAAAACATTTATTAATATTTTATTTTATTTACACTGCATTGAAAATATTTCAAGTTTACATCAACAATTCATGGAGTAGTGTAAACTATTGGCCATATCATTTATTGTGCTCGATTGTAGATTTTCATTTGATAAGATTCGTTTTTGAAATTCACATGTTGGCGAGAAGATTTGAAGTTTTAAATCATTGCTTAAGGAATTGTAGTCGCACTAATTTTGACGATCACATGCAAGATTGTATTCTAATCCGAATATGGAGAATTAGAAATAGTATTAATACGAAGACTGCTCAAAATGGACAACTGGAACAACTCCTTTCTGCACACAATGATTTGATGAGGGTGTCAAATAAATTTAATGCACAGTATGGACTTATGGTGGGTTTCATATGATACTCTTAATTTTTTTTCATAAAACAATTGTTTATAATATTATTTTCAGATATTGATATTAAAGATAACGTTACTATGCGCGTATCTTTCTAATATAAGTGCTGCTATATTTTTTGATTATATTCATAGAACTTTCGTAAGTCGTTGTTTATAAAATTTACTGAATGAATATTGCATTTTAAAAAGGATTTTGATTTTAGAACGATCACAGAAAATTGAGTTCGTTTGTTTGGATGGTTTATCACATACTAAGATTGGTACTGATAACGACTGTCTGTGAAATTTTACATAATCAAATGGACAAGACATCGATTGTAGTCAGCAAAATTTTCATATCGATTAATTGTGGTGAATTGTTTTTAATATTGATTAAATGAAATGTGAATATAATTTAATTCAAAACTAATTTGTAAATAACAAAAATAATTTGATAATTACAGAAACTAAAAATATGAATGTCTTGAAAAAATTTTCCAAAATTTTACAATATAAGGATTTCAAGATAAGAGCAAAAACTTTGTTTTCGTGTGACTACAGTTTTGTTTATGCAATGTTTTTGACACTTTTTTCATATACATTTATTTTAGTACAAATGAATAATTATTTTGATTCAAATGCATAATAAATTATTACACCTTCATTTTAATATTTTTTTATTTTATGTCTAGAAATAGTTCAAATTTGAGTAAAAGAGGATTTAGTTTTATGAAAAGCACTTGCCAAGACCCCGCTTCGGCTATGACATATAATATTTATTGAAATTAAAAATCAAATATTAGTATTAATTATGAATTGATAATACTATAAAAATTTCTAAAATCTTTTTATCAATTACATAAGATATACCTCAATTATTTAGATTTTCAAATAAAAAAATATTTTTAATAATAAAGTGTTACCTTGTCACTGTCAATTCGAGCAATTATTTTGGTGATATTTGATTATTGAGCTTTTTCAATTTTTGGTTCGTCGATGAATATTTAATTTAATTGAATCACTTCATTGTAGTGCATATATGGCGTAACAAATATTGTTCATAACCATCGATTTGTTCAAATAGATTACAGTAATTTTGTTTGCAAGAAATACTAAAAGCTCATTCACGTCGTCATATTTAAAAATGGAAATAAGAAAAAATAGTATGCTCGAAACATTAAAATACACAAATTTATTTTCTAATCTATTTGGATTAAAAGTAATGGAAATGAATAAGAAAAAACAATTTGAGAAAGTAAACATAATCTATAAGTTTTATTCATTTATTTCAAATACAATTTTGGTTATAATTATGGCAAAACTAACAATAAAAAATTATAGTAATGTAATGATCACGTACAATTCTTTATCTGTAGCGTATGTTTATATGATGACTCAATCGTTATCAATATTATTAGTTATATTAATAGCGATGAAAAACATTTTTTGTGCCTTAAAAACAGCAAAAAGTATGTATAAAACAATAGTAAAAGTGGACTCAAAATTGAATTTTGAAAATTATGAACAAAACGACAGAACCAAAAAGCATTTGTTAACAATTTATTTTGCATATCTATCATTGAAAAGTTTACAAATCTACGTAAATTATGCATGGTCAAGGGTGAACAATTGGCCTTATCATTTATTGTGCTCGATTGTAGATTTTCATTTGATAAGATTCGTTTTTGAAATTCACATGTTGGCGAGAAGATTTGAAGTTTTAAATCATTGCTTAAGGAATTGTAGTCGCACTAATTTTGACGATCACATGCAAGATTGTATTCTAATCCGAATATGGAGAATTAGAAATAGTATTAATACGAAGACTGCTCAAAATGGACAACTGGAACAACTCCTTTCTGCACACAATGATTTGATGAGGGTGTCAAATAAATTTAATGCACAGTATGGACTTATGGTGGGTTTCATATGATACTGTTAATATTTATTCATTAATCGATCGTTTATATTATATTATAATATTATTTTCCAGATATTAGTGTTGGGGATAACATTGTTTTGTGCATATCTTTCTAATATAAATGTTGCTATTTGTTTTGATTACATTCATAGATCTTTCGTTAGTGATTATTTATGAAATTGATTTTTAACAAAAATGGCGTTTTAAAAAAGTTTTATTTATTTTAGAAGGATCATAGAAAATTGAGTTCGATGGTGTGGCTAACTTATCACATATTGAGATTGGTACTGATAACTACTGTCTGTGAAGTTTTACATCATCAAATGGATAAGACAACGATTGTCGTTAGCAAGATTTTCACAACGATCAATTGTGGTGAACTATTTTTAATATTGATGAAATGGAATGTGAATATAGATTATTGCATAATTCAAAACCATCTGTAGATTACAAAAATAATTTGATGATTGCAGAAACTCAAAATATGAATGTCTTGAAAAAATTCTCAAAAACTTTACAATATAAGGATTTCAAGATTAGAGCAAAAAAGTTTTTTTCGTGTGACTACACTTTTGTTTATGCGGTGTTATTGGCACTTTTTTCGTATGCGTTTATTTTAGTACAAATGCAACATTCATTTGGTTAAATATTAAATAAAAGATTATACATACATTTTAATTTTTTGTTTTTATTTTCAAGTAATATTATAGTTAAAATTTGAATAGAGGTTCATTTACCTACAATAGCTATCAATGAAACCACAACACGTGGAAAATTTTATTTTCATCCATCTATTCTGTAGTATACTCCAAAAAAAATCAAAGAAGCTAATAAACCGTAAAATCAAAAATACTTTCCTAAAAAAAAAAAACAATAACTTTTTTAAAAGAAAAACCTAACGATGACAAAAATTCGAAAAAAATATTTTCCAAAAAAAGACAACAACACTTAAAATATTCGAAACGAAAAAAAAAAAAGTTTTTTATTAATCGGTAGATATCAAAAACATAACGGTAAAAATGACTGAACTGTGTGACTGTTGCGTGTCCACTGACTCCACGTTGGGCGCCATTTTGTGACGGTTGTCACTCAGTCGGGCGTGATGTGCCGACTGTGACCCCTTATTAGGCCACAGCTTAAATGAAACATGTGAATCCAGTCGTGAACACCTGTTTACGTGTGAGGAAAGGTAGATGGTCCAGGGGTTTTTTTAACGAAATCAAGGGTTCTCGAGCCGATGACGCAGCATTTATTTTGCAGAAATTACAGAAGAGGTTTACAGTTAATTATGAAGACATTTACGGAAGTTTTACAGAAAAGTTACACAGAGTTCACACATGTAAAGCGAATCATAAGCACTCAGGGTAGGACGCTACAGAGAGAGAGAGAGAGAGAGAGAGAGAGAGAGAGAGAGAGAGAGAGAGAGAGAGAGAGAAAGAGAAAGAGATGGTCCACTGCGGACATGAAGAATCCCCTGAAGAATCCTCACCCGAGACAAAATCGAATTGTCTTCTGCCGAGATTTTCAGTAGAGGAAGCTGGTCCAATTGCAGACACAAGACACTTCAGTTCCAGAAAATCCGGTGTCGATGTTCGGGAAATGCTCCGCTTATATAATCGATCTCGGCTTCCCCTTCTTCCAGGATTTTATACGTGGCGATAATTATCCTTTATCCGTGATACAGTTCGTCGACATCTTAACCCTTTCCACTCGCTGGGTGCGCTGGACTCACCAAGGCTCTATCACTTTATAGCTCAGAATTTGACATAGGTGTGCCAATTACAAAATTCGAAATATA
>JAOXNN020174138.1:0-26182 GCA_028571205.2 Hydropsyche betteni | reverse complement strand
AGGCTTCCTTTTAGCATTAACTGATTATTAAAACTGGTTTGTGTAATGTGTTATTGGTATAAACCCAGCATAGTGCGACTATATTTATCTGCTCTGTTGCTAGCAGACTCAAAACTAAATAAAGGTATCGATATTTTGCTAAATTTACTGTCCTAATCATCAACTCTGATGCTCAGCTGGCTAAAAAGCTTAACTTATCAGTATTAGCTGGTATTGGTTTACCCAATTCGAATTAAAAATAGGGTATTAACGAGTATCGGTACGAAATAGTTTAGTTGACGAAAACTACTAATGGTATTCGTCTATCGTAGACGTCTTGAGCAACATGTTGAAGTTCGTCGACTACTAGAACGCAGTTTTCACAATGTTTTTATAAATTTGCCAGTTTATTAACTTCAAAGACGAACCTGTTAAACCGACTGGCTAATATTGCTCCTCCATTACTTCATTAGTATCATCCCATCCTCAGTGTATTCTCGTCAACCATCAACTGAAACAATTTATAAACTATTCTGTCTTCTTAGTTTTTTACTAGCGAAACAAAAATGATTTACTCAACCTGGCTGATACAACTAAGTCTTACTATTTAATAAGATGGGATAGAAGGCCCTCCTATTCCTTAGGTAACAATAAGCTTGATTAGTTAACCATCTTGACAGTATTGTCGATCTTCTTGTGGAGTAACTCATAGTAGGTTGACCCTTTATCATACTGATCATATGCTGATATAATCTCTAGATCTCTCTTAGGAAGCTGCTAGATCTGCAAAAATTATGAATACCTTCAACTCTTAGGCAACCTGATATCTAAAAGAGTACTTCTAATGTTGATCCAGGAGTTTCACTCATAGTTCAATCAATTGCTATGGCTCTTATTTAATGGTAACGAGTGATTCGATGATAAGAGCAAATTCGGTTTGAAGTAGGTAGATCTTAAATGGGCGTTCGATCTAACAGTTTAATTAACTTTATTAAACTTTATTTTTTAATAAAAGGGAGCTCGTTTCAATCCATTCATCAGCAAAATTATTGGTCTTTATTGCAAATGGAATTTATCTAATTGATTATTTGAGAAAATGTCTTCTGTACTTTAATAGTTAAAATTATTTGTACTTATATCTCCCTTTGATTTAAATTTTCTACTACGGCAATACATAGCTCATGATCAGGTGACCTTGTTGACTAGGGCCTACTGGTAGGACGCAGAGTAGTACTGGGAGATGTCTTTGGGGTAAATGCCGATGATCTCGTCGATGTACTGCTTCACCTTCGAGCCGGGCTCTGCTTTAATCTCCTGGATCCTCCTGAGCCCCTCGTTCATCACGAAAGACCTGCATAGCTCTACTCTTACTTCTTCGCCTCCTTGTCCTTCGGCAGGATGCTCGCGAACTGCTTCAGAATATACTTCAGGATCTTGGGAGGCGAGTCGGCAATCAGGGCCTCCAGCGGCTGCAGAGTCATGCACATCCTCACCACGTTCTTTATCGCTTTCTTGGCCTTGGTCTGCAGCTCCTAGGTGCTGTCCTTGTAAAGGTACACCGCCAACAGGTGCGTCAGGGCCTACTCTTCGGCGACCAGCTTGGCGTGCTCGGGAGTGTGTCCGCCGACCTGTCCAAGAGCCCACGCAGCTGCCCCCTTCACAAGGTCGTCCGGTATCTGGATGAGGGAGTCCTTCAACACAGCCACTCCCTTGTTGGTGATGATGGACATCGCTGTCTCCCCGTCGTAGCCTGCGATGTTCCCCAGTATGATGATGCCTGGTAGTCTGGTCACCCCTTTGTTCTAGTTCAAGAACTCGATCGTGGTAGCCACTCCGCCAGCCTGCACGAACATCTTCGCCAGCTCAGGACTGTGCTTCACGACTTCTCGAATGCAGGTCGCCGCCATCTTCTTCACGCTCTCGTCGGTGTCCTTGAGTCTGTACAGGATCTTCGGAAAGAGCTCAGCACCCACGATAGCCTCTGCCAGGTCGATAGTGTGCTTGGCGATATTGGCCAGACACTGGCATACTTGTCTGCATGCAAAAATGAAACTACTTCTTTAGTTGGGTATCGTGGTGAGTGATCAACTGGTTGAGGAAGGGAGCTCCGCCGGAGTCGACGACCACCTGGGCCAAATCGGCTGAGTGCTTGCTGATCTAGCTCAGAGCCAAGGCGCTAATGCGTTTTAGATTTGGGTCTGGCTCTTGCAGTGCTAGCACCAGAGAAGGCACGCTTCCCGCGTCAACGACCACCTTCGCCAACTCTTAGCTGTGTCTTGGTAAGAGAGAAATTACTTGGCGATGCACGCAAGCGCCCATGCTGCTGACTCCTTGACTCCGGGGTCAAACTACTCAAGACAGATGGCCAGAGACTCCACTGCCCCAGAGTTCACAATCGATTTGGCGAGGGCGGGAGAGTGTTTGGCCACCGACCTCAGTACGAAGCTGGCAGCCTTCTTGTAGAACACACTCTGCTCCGACAAAGACATGACCAGTTGGGGCAGCACTTCGTTGGTAACAACTGCCTCAGCGAGATCAGGAGAGTGGTTGGCGATTCTGCCGAGAGCGAGGGCTGCGCTGTTCTGAATCGACACGGTTGGGTCAAGCAATAGGGGTCGCAGCTGTTTTAAAACTCCTGCGTGATAGTGATAGTACCTTGATTGTGGAGAACGTCGATGTTGGCAGGTTTAGCAGCGAAATCGGCGACTTGCTGGGCGAACTTGATTTTGGACTTCTCAAACTCCTCGAAGGAAACCTGTATGGCCTTCATAAATTATATTAAGATAGTTTGTGAACAATAATTATTGAAGTTAGGTATGGGCATAAAAATTGACTGACTGACTCAGTGTTTAACAAAAGGAGAGGAACCTAAGACAGCATAGTTTTAGTCGAGTGAATCCATCCGTGTAGTTACTTACCTTTCAAGACTCTATGCTATCAACTAAGTACTTAACTTGCGTAAACTGTTGATTCTACTATATAGCCCGATATTTAATATTGTTGATATAATAGCAATGAGATTACTCTCTCACAACATCCTCATCTGCAACATCGCCAAGTGCACCAGCAACGGCGCCCCTCTCGCTATCCAGGTGGACCGCAGCTAGTACCGGGAGAGCGAGTTCAGTCGCGAGCACATAGTGAAGCTCATCAAGAAACTGGAATGGCCGTCCCTCTACAAAACAGTCACCTCGGTAAGTCCGCTGCTGACTCAGCTGGGCGAGAAGAACTTCGCCAAGGAGCTCACGAACGAGATGCTGGAGAACGAGTAGTTCCTCAGGAAGCTTCACAGAGTAGTCCTCGATGTAAGAAGAGTATGACGCAGACGCACATCATGGAAGGAAGACTCGTATGCTCAGCCTGCAACCGAGAGTACCCGATCGTAAACGGCATTCCAAATATGATACTCAACGAGGCCGAGATGTGATTGTTGACGAGTCTGTATGTTATATCGTATGCTGAGTAGTTATACTATGTAGTCATTAGTCATCAGAAGCTGTACGTAATATAAAATCAGGAAGAGCAAAGCTACTTGAAGAAGGGGTGCGTCAGGGCATCCTACGCCGTTATTCTTTGTCGAGGGTCGTATGTGAGAAGCTTGCTGAGAAGATCGACTCCGTGTTCTCCGAGAGCTTCGAAGTCGCGCTGAATGTTTTGGGTTTGGGGCCATTTGGGGAATAGTTTAGAAAAGTGCGGCATGTGTTCTGCATCGGAAGCGATTTACTTAGTGCAGGCCATTACTCGACCGAGGGCGTACCCAGATACTGAAACATCGCCATAATCTGCTCGACTTAGTGTCGATTGCCTTAGAAAAGAGGCCTCTTCAGGAACATCTCTGCCATTATGCAACCGACGGACCATAGGTCGGCCTGCACACCGTAAGAAGCATGCCCGAGGAGCACTTCGGGAGCCCTGTACCACAAAGTTTCAACCTAGGGAGTGAGAATAACACAGGGGCTCGTTAGCATTCTGGCGATTCCGAAGTCTCCAACCTTGGCGTTGCCTGCATAAGTCGACGACTACCCTGTTGGTCGAGAAGAATGTTCTCGGGCTTGAGGTCCCTGTGTAGAATTTTCCTTGTGTGACAGTAAGCAATAGCAGATAATATCTGATGAGTTATCTGCCGTTGGTGCCCGATATCAATGTTCTTGTTTTCTATCTGCTTTTTGAGGTCAGTCGGGTAGTGTTCGAACACCAGTCTAACGTAGGACTGGTTGGGAGAATATATCACATCCATCAGTCTGCATATTCGGGAGGGCTACTCGACGATCGAAGGGTGTCCCTTGAGTTTTTTGAGAATGGAGATCTCGCGGATGTGGCAGGGCTGGAAACCCCCACTGTTGTTCGCCAGGTCCATATCCTTGAGAGCAATTGTTTAGGTGCCCTTGTAGAGAGCGCGGTAGACTCTGCCGTAAGCCCCTTTGCCGATTAGTTGGAGGTCGGTAATGAGGATGTCGTCCATGGGGTGCCAAACGAATTCTAACAGATAATTGTAAATGGATAGGAGAGAGTTATTAGCATAGTTTATCGCAAAAATAAAATTATGGGCAGTTTTATTTGAGCCGGCCTTACTTCTAGCAATTGCCTATTTAGCATTTGTTTTAGAGAGACTTTATAGTTACGGTTCTGGTGAGTCCGATAAAATTGAGACGATATGATCTTGGTTTAGATTTGATGTTTTAGGTATAGCACTAATTAAATTAACTAAAGCAATAGAGACAGCGTCGATAGATAGGAGTTTCTTAGAGCCTGTTTGTAATAACAGACCGAAGGCATCTCAAAACATTTACAGTACCAACTGTATTGGATTATCAATACAATAGTCTGTTCCAGAAGCAGTTCCAGCTGATTTTAAGAAGCTCCGAGCATATTATGTAAATACAATAAGTTCTACAATTAAACACAATAAGCGACAGTCCTGCAGTCGTCTATCTCTAGAGCCTCATCAAGTCTTGCAGGAAGTACGGCTCGCTCGAAGTCGAAATCCTCAGTCGTAACGCATGCTCCAAGCGCAGGGTAACTGACAGTCGCATAGTAAAACCACAGAAGGCACTCCGTCTCCAGAACAGCTTCAAGCAGTTGACGTAGATGGAGAAATCCAACCTGTCGGAGCTCGAAAAGTAGCTCGAGGACAGACAGGATACTACGGCCAAGAAAAGGTAGACTCTGCTGCAGTTAAAGGTCAAGAGATGCAAGCGTCATCACAGGATCGTCAGGAGGAAGCACGGCAAGATGCAGAAGGAAGACAGCAATAACATTATTCAAGCAGACAGGCAGCCCAAAGAGTTTCAGGCGAACATACGAGACGATTGGAAGAGGAAGGAGAACGAAGAGAAGGATAAATAAAGGTTGAAGTACTTCCGGTACACTCACAAGAACGCGTAGCAAAGTGAACTGCTGGTGGAGGATCAAGAAGAGGAAAGCGTGATGGAGGATTTTAGCTGGATGCAGAAGCAGAATACTACGCATCTGGCCACCGCCAACTTGGAGTGCAGTCGTAAATTCCAGCCAGTGCCTGCCGTCGGCTCGTAGGAGGGCAGGTTCTCCTCTATTAAGGGTGGTGCCCAAAAGCAAAGCGAAGAGAAGTACAAAATATTGCTCAACGAACATGCGCTGGAGCTGTAGACAATTATGAAGCTGAGAGTAACTGCACGGTTAGCGCAGGCCAACCACAAACTTAGAGACTCCAAAAATGGAAACTCAGAAGACGAGGCGGTCTCCGAAGATGACAAGGGTTGCGAGCGATACAACTATTTCCTGACAGAGGTCGATCCCAAAAAAGGCGGACAACCGTTAGATATTCTTTCGGAGTTTCCAGAAGCCGAAACATTGCCGATCCTGGTCGATTCGCACTGAAGGATCACAGCACGTAGGACACCCCCCAACAAAAAGAAAATAGAGAGCGAGATGCATCAGCAGCACGACAGTTACATGCAGCAGTGCGTCGTTCATTGAAGCTCCTTCGGGAGTAGCTGCATCAGAACAAGATGTATTTTCAAAGAGGTGATAATTATTGTTTAGGTCAATATATTCAAATTAGTCAGACAGAATTATGGGTCAAATATTGTCAGCTGAAAAATGCTGAATCGACGCTAAGTTTCCTCGCCTCCTATTTGCGTTTATTTGTTGTCTCTTAATCACCTGTAAAGGTACTGCGGTATCACCTAATACCTACTTCAAACTGCCGCCATACCCATCCAGACTCTAACGGATAGCTGCTAGGTCGTAAGGGCTTAGTTCGTAATCTTTTGATTTCTTTAGAGCTGTCTCTTTAGTTGCTTATGTCAATCCTTCGAGTGGACTTCCCTGCTGAGCTGGAAGAATAATAGTTTTTAGGTGGAGGTCCACTATTGATCGGTTGTTGGGCATCTCGTTGTTCTTTATCATCGTTCGACAGTATTGCTGCTCACGGAGGAATTTGATGATGTTTTGTTGATAGAACACATTTTTGAGAAGCCTAGCGACAATAGTGTATGTGTCACTTTTAATAAATTTCAATTTACCTTCGTAGGCGAATGAGAACATCGAGTATTTGATGTATTCCCACTCTGTCAGTTGCAAGGCACTGTACTCTGAAACAATCTTTTAGTTTTGCTATTCTAGTTCCATATTAGACTTGTCCTAAATTAGCATACCTCCTCGAGTTTCTATTGCAAACATTAAACGATTGGCCATATCGATATTCATGCGAAACTTGTTGTACCTTCTGACGATCCACTTGACTATTTGAATCAAGAAGAAGGATATGCCGCCTAGCATCCCCAATACTTCATCCGCTTTCATATACGTCTTGATGTGCCTGAAGTTGACATAGGTCGGTGCGAAAGTAAAGTTCTTGTCGAACCTTGTCGAGTCTGTGAATGTGGTTAGATAATCGTAATTCCCTCTGTACGCGTAGTCGTAGGTTTGGGTGATTTTAGGGTCATAAAGAATTGAGTCATCCTCAATTATTGTATATGTGTTTAATGTTATGTTTTGGTTGACACTCGAAGATCTGGTGCTCAATAAACCCAGAGTATGGAAATCATATTTTATGGGGGTGGCTGTGTAGATTGGGTCAGATACAAACAACTGCATGAAGTTAGTTGTGTAGAAACTGACAGCTGCATTTCTTCTAGCTGTAACGTTGGTACAGTTGTTTGCTGCCAGACAGTTTATCTTTACGTTTATTCTAAACCACCTTTGGATGTCGGAGTCTGAGTTTCCAACAAGAGATAAGTTGAGTCCGTCGGGAATACAGTAAACGTTGGTCAAGTTGTAAGATATACCATTAGTTTGGAAGTCAAAGTTGCGGCCATCATTAAGATAATTTTGAGGGCATTTTACAAAGGGTGTGGTTATTTCGCTGTACGAAGAAGTCAATCCTGTGCGGTTGATCATCGACTGAACTATGAGAATCGACATGTTAGGGTTACTTCCCTAGAATACTGTTGATACGTTGTTGTAAGATCCTGAAATTGTGTTTATAAAACCAATTGCCAACTTGATACTTTATCCTGAGGTAAATGACTGGTTAAAAGTGCTTGGTTTTAAGAAGGTTCTATCAACTGTAGGCCTGTAGTTCCTTGGACTCGTATAGACTGTCCAGAAGTATCTTGCGATTAGGATGATTCCTAGAATACACAAAATACTCCAGACACCACCAAACCAACTTCCGTATCGAGCAGACCCCTAAATAGTCATCTCTCCCTACACTCCAAATATATCTGTGTAACTGGTTAGATTTTTTATGTTTTCTAAGTTATCACACTTCTGTTTAGGTATTTTTCTGGGGGTTACACGAGGCTCTTGGGGTTTATTTTCATAGTTGGAATCTGAAACCTATTCATCATGAGCTATTCTCGCATCAGTAATTTCACCTTTACGATCCTCAATCGGATCATCGAACGATACCAGACCTGAGTTGAGTGAGTCTTGATCGATAAACCCTGAAGGTTGAGGTAGTATCCCAGTACCGTGTTCTGGTAACTAGTTTTCTCTGTCAACTTAGTTATTTACTCCTTATGGAATTATGGGAACATTTAATTTATTCTCGATATCGTAGTCCACTACAGGTTTTATGTATATGTCCATCAGCTTTTTCTTGAATTCGTCTGCCTACATTTACTTGAGGAGTCTCAGATTTGTCTGTTAGCGCTTGATTATGTTTTAAATTTGCATTGATTTGCATGCTTCATCGTGTAGCCTTTTAGTATTATACAGAAAGTGACCTCTTTTGATCAAACTTTTGAATGGACCATAGAAGAAGAAGGCGAAGTTCTGCAGAATACCTGGTTGTGCATTTTACTTGAGCTTGAATATCTCCCCTCCAAGCTAAAGTCTCTGCAGTATTCTTGAGTAGGGTCTTGCGCAGAGCCCAACAAACATAAACATGAAAATGAGAATTCCTCCTATAATCCCAAACATATAATCTCCTTTTATCGCAGAATAAGTCACCGTCTGCTGAATTCCTGATGATCTGAAAGAGACTTGGTAAAAAAGGTTGGCCGAATCATTGACTGAGTATGTTTTGGTTTGTAGAGTAACAAGGAGATCTGTGCTGACAGTTTAGTTTGCTATTACTTGATTCTATCGTACCCAACTGGTATCGTCCATAATGACCAATCTGTCGAGTTCGATTATCTACTCCACAGATACGTTATTTCCAGTTGCCAGCTTATACTTATTTAGGTTTACCAAATTTATTTGAAACTATAGAACTTTTTCCTAAGGGTTGAAAGTATTATAGGCGTTTACAATCGAATACCTGTAACTGTTTATGAGGCCTACCATACTGGCTCGAGATGCTGCTTAATTGGCTTGGCATAAGGTTGCGTTGTTTAGGTAACATGCAGTTCGGAGTCTGATTGCGTAGTAGGACTATTGCCAGGTTTGCGGGGAGCCGCTGATTGTAAATACAAGACCTTTGGGGATAGCGAAGCAGTTGGCATAAGCATCATATGTGGTAGTGCCAGGTGGAAGTTCCATAAACTACACTGGGTTCGTGAATGAAGACAGAAGCCTGAGTGGTGTGGCAGTCTGGGTGACTAGGCTGCCTTTCCGGTTATACTGTATGACTTACAGTGCTGCATAACTTAGGAGGTCGGGCGAAATATCTCGAATAAGACCTGAGGTATCGATAAAACAGAAGGCTACCCTATGATCCTTATAAGACTCGACTGTTAGAGTAAGTTTATCCGAAGGAACAGCCTCAAATTCCGTCAGTACTTGTGTTTTCCCTGCAAAGAAATACCCCAGCATCGAGGACATAGTAAGTATTGCCAGCAACAACCCAACCAGACACATGCATCCTGCCAGAAAGGAACTGTATTTTTATTGGAATCTGAATCTGGGCTGCACTTTGAAGATGTCTATTTGTCTTAAAACACTTAAGCTTAATGCTTTGGCTTTATCTCCGAAAGAGATAGGTTCGGTTGTTGGTGGATCTCTGCTATACTACCTCTTTTATTGACGTTACAACCTATTGACTACCTTCCAACAATCGGTGCTTTATATGTACTGCTACTTCTTCTTAGTAGATAAGTTTTAGTAGGAGTTAAATTATTTCTCGCTCCAGTTTAAGAATTTTAGCTGTTAGACTTACCTCAATTCTAGGTTGTCTTAAGGCTATTTAGGGTTGCTTTCTGGTTTAATGGGCTGCTTGAATTGGCCGGAAACCATCAGCTTCTTCATAGAAAGACTTCTCATGTTGAGACGGTGGAGCTTAAGGAGGCTCGGGTAGTCAATGCCTTATCTTAGTAGCCTACGGTAGAACTACCGGTAGCGCTGGACCTTCCCTCTGAAAGTTGTGGGATCAATTGTGGAATAGTGATTGTACGGAGCTATCGCATCGTAACAGTAGAAAGGCAACTGGTAACAGAAACCCAGTCGAACTATCGCTGGTTAGTTTCCAACGTCTTCCAAATACAAATCTTCTACTACCTTCTGCCGGTACAAGTAACGATTGATGCGAATGCCTAAACATGCGAATATGATGTAGAGGAGGAATACCCCACCTCCAATAATGCCGATTACGTGGTCTAGCTTGGTGTAGTATCTGTAGTTGTAGGTTTTAATGAGATCTGTCATGAAATATCCTCCCACACCATAATACGGAGTATTAGACGCTGAATATTATGATGTAAGGAGCAAGCTTCTGTAGGATTCCAGGTGGAAGGTTCTGTTTGATCTGGTTGGGATTACGGAATCGTCGATCAAATAGTTATCTTCCGTTAATAGTGGGTAAATGAATGATTTTATTGTGCTAGTTTAGGTGACCATGGCTGTCGACGACTTCTCCACAATAAACTTTACTTGCTGATTTTAGTCCAGTACACGAGTTGTAAAGTAAATCTCCATCGTGTTGGCAGCCCAGAAAGCCACAAAGGCATTATTGATGGAACTAGTGGATGTATAGCCACAGTAGACTCCATTAGCACAGATGGGGTAGGCATTGATACCTATAAAGTTGGAATATCCGTCGTAGAGGATGTGAACTTTATCGATAGGTTTTAAACAGTATTTTAGAGGTATCATGCCCTAGAATTTCATCATGTAGTTATCAGGACACTTTTCCATCGGAACTGTGATGGCATTCTTCTGAAGATCATTCGCCTGAAACCAAAAGTCATTAAAGTTGGTTAGAGAGAAGTCCACTAATTACTGACTGAGTCTATTCCGAACTGTCACTGCGATGAAAATATCCCTTCCCAGGACCAACTTCTTTTGCCAAGGTTTATGTCCTTTAGCAATTACCATCTGTCCGACGTATTTTTGGTTGAGATATCGGTTGATGGATGGAGCGTAGAGCACTAGGGCAACAACTATAAGCCCCAGAGTGAGAAGAGTTCCTAAACAGCTAGTGTACTTGGGTCTATCGCCAACCCTAAGTCTGGGCTGCTCACTATACCAGTCAAAGTAGCCGAAAGTCGATTTACAAAACTTCATTTTAATATTATCGTCAGTGAAATCGCCTGGAAGATTTAAACCCAATATAATACTTCGGAGATCGACTGTTGTTAGCTGGTTTAAAGTGATTGGTTAAGTCGATAATTACAGGGGAGGCTTTAGATGTTGCTGGAACATTAGAGTTGGGAAGTGGTTTTTTCAAAAATTAGGGAGGGTACTTGTAGAGAAGGACCAAACGGACGTTCTGGCTAGGGAAGGGATACGGATAGTCATTCAATCAATAGTTCCATAAAGTTCTGAGAGTTAATATCATTTTTTATACTGCCGAAATCAACATACAGTCAATTACCTACCTCAACTCTCAAACAAAATAAGATAAAGGTCAAGATACTTTTAGTTGGAACTCTTATCGATCAATAATATATGAATCCCTCCTAAAAAGGTGGCAATTGTCTCTGTCTATGTTAGAAAGGAAATGAGGTTGTGGATGGGTATGTTAGTTGGATGATATGACTAATTATGGGTTCAGTAAGTGAAACGTAGAAGCTTCTAATGTTTAAGTTGATTTATTGTAATTTCAAAAGGTATAGGGACTTCGTGTGAATAAGGGATGTAGATGTCTATTGGCTGCCCTCGATCTACAGTTTTGAGTAGAATCGATAGAGGATAGTGCTGTGGGCGACTGGTAAAACAAGGAAAAATTGAGAGCATCTAAGAAAGGTATAATACTCCCAACCGTACACCCGAGAATAAGTAGCGGTAGTACTGGAGAGGAACTTCCGATAATAATTGGAAGTAGCAGGGAATGTTTAAATTTCAAGACAAGTTTAGCAAAAAACTACAGATTGCTTCGCCAGATCGCCAGATAAAACGAAAGACGATTGTTGATGGGCTGAAGTATACGATTCTGTGGAAATGTTTGACTTTATTGCATATGTTTTATGTATTAATTTGAATTTATGGGGATAATTAAGAATATTCAATATTTAATTAAGTTGGTAGGTAGCGTTGGATGGAGCTCTTATATTTTATTTGAGATTAGCAATACATGAATACTGATGTGGGGAGGATGGGTCTGTTATTTGAAATTTTATATTAAAGACTGTTGACTAAATAATAAAAAAGGGCATACCTCCCCTGCAGAATAGAATATACGATCTGCTAAATCCTATTACCAATTATCAAAATGATTTTAACCCTAAACTTATGCCTATCGTACGGTACCTTCGTCTCCCACCGGCAGGTCCATACCGACATAATCAACTACGAGCACATACTGGGATAAGCCAACTCTCTCCTCTCAGAGCGCAACCTTCCATCCAAACAATTTACCCTTTATTATCTCCATGGGAAGGAAGAGCTCAAACTTAAATAACACTACACTTTCAATAAGGATGTACAGGTGATAGTGAGGTTTGAGGCAGACTTCAAATTGATTGGAGAGAGGATTGATCTGCTGAAGAAGAGCCTTACGAATATTGAGTCCAATTTGATTGAGGATTGTGATAATCTTTCGCTGGAGAAACTGCTCCAGAAACAGTCTTCGGTTAGGAACTTTGAAGAAGAGGATACACATATTTGTGTAGCAGTCAGTAGTCCAGTAATGAGGCAGAAGAAGGGAGAGATGGTGGCTATCGATAAATCTCCAATTTGGTTTAAGCAGGTTGAACAGTGCTACAAAAAGTATCTGGAGTGGACACAGCCAGTGGTTAACATGAAGATTAGTTGCGCTACGAGAAGGAACATTTACGGGAGTTTGAGGGCTACTACAACTATTATGCATATATTTTGTGACATAGTGAAGGAGAACGCAGAGGTTTATGCTGTATTGGAAAGCGATAAGCATTTCGGATTGGAGTAGCTGGTGAAGATTGCGAGTTTGTTTGACGATTGTCCGAAACCAGGGCTGGTGGTATGGGTTGGATATGGCGCACCGCTAGTGGTACCGTATATGAGAAATAGAGGAATAAACTGCCTGGCGATAAACACTACACTGCTGGGTGAGGATAAGATTACTAGTACGTTTATCGAGAAATTCTATAAGAGAGTGTTTAATGGTAATGTTACCATCCAACATGCCTTCAGCTAGGTGAGCATTTTGGTGGAAAATCAGCAGATAAGGGAGTATCTGTGTTGCTGCATTCACTAGCATCTGCCGAACTGTCAGTTTATAGCATTCGTTAATCGATATGGACTGGGGATGACTCATAAGTAGCTGCATTGTGTATGCGATAGTAATAACTGTCTAATAAGTTGCTCTACTACCAAATTTAGGGCTGTTCAGATACTACCAGAAGATAGCGAAGAGTTGATGGATGTTAACTGTTGTAACATGTGTTGCTGCTACAAGTAAGAGATACGGGATAAATAGCACGCATTAAACAGTAAGATAGTATTGAGTGGTAGCTGCGATATAGAACCCTTTAAGCTGGGCAACTGCAAAACTCAGTTTATAATTGAATGCCCCAAAGTCAGTTCTATTGTATCGGGGGAACAGATTGAACAGTAGGTACTATTGGGTAGGAATTGTAACCTCCAGGAGATGATAAAGATGTTGGTGGAGGAGGAGAATCTTGTAAATCTTTATGGGTAATAGTCTGAGATTAAGAGTATTAAGAATGCGTTGATTAGGAATGCAGTGGTATACCTGATGGAGAGGAACCAATGGATGGACTATGTGGATATCAATTTAAAAGATGTAAATGATCAGGAGGAGCTGACTAATGTGATTTGTGAGAAACTGGGTATTGGGGGATAATCTAAGATTGAGTCCCTGTCTAAAACATTGAAGAATATTAGATTGGTGATAGTGGTACATGGGTTTGAGAGCACCCTCCACTCGAATGAAAAGCTGAATTTTGTAGAGAGTATGAGTAAGATTGTTAATTAACTGATCACCCATAAGATCAGTTTTAAGATAGTTTTGATTACCAAATACAGAATACCGAGCACCTTCTCTCTGGGAGAGGTAGGAGTTAAGTTTGAGAGGAGACTGAGGGTGAATGTAGCAGCTGATTTATTTCTTCGCAATCAAAAACCCAAAAGGTTTACCTTTCGTCGACCAACCATAAATACGGTTGTGGAGGCATTCACCTAAATTGGTGGGTTGCTGCCGTTAGATGAGGAAGCCATCTTTAAGATATGTAAGCTGGTGGAAAGAGAGAGCTTTGAAGCAGCTGTGAAAAAGTTTAAGCAGAGTGTTATTTCTAATAAGGGGGAGGAGTAAGAGGATGAGCAGAAGTTGCCAGTGGAACTGGAAGGGATATTGTTGGTTGTGGCTGAGTTTAGTGAAGGGATCAGTGAGAAATAACTGGATATGCTGGCTATGATGTCGAGTATGGTACCAAAGGATTGGAGGAAATAGTTTGTAGATAATGTACAGGGAATTGTTGGGGAGAGGAGGTATCTGGAACCAGCATAAACGTACTACTACAAGGTATGGGGCAAGGAGAAGTATCTTTTTTACTATTTGAAGTCTTATCTACATAAGAAATATAATAATACAGCTCAGAAACAACTGTTTATTGAATATCTGGCTGCATATTGCCAACTGGCGTTGGAGGTGTTCTGTAAGACTCGTGATTATTATGAGCAGCCGTTGGAGTTTACGGGATTGGCGAGTAGTGGTATGTTCCATTATAGAAACTAGTTCGTTCAGGGGCAATCTAGTGTAACAAGTACAAATGTAAGTGCATTAGTCAAATAAGCCTCCAAACTCTTCAGCTGTATGGAGATGATTGAATAGGTTTTCTAGTTCCATAAAGCACACCTGCTGGCAGCCTACAAACGCACCTTCTAACCATCCTAGCTCAGTCCAAACACCCTTAATCACTACTGCAGCCTTATGATAAACATTCCAACGTTGGCCTGCATGAGTTTCAAGGGTATCAGTTGGTAACTAATCCGTACCTGCATAAAGAACTCAATAAAATGCACAGAACAGTATGTTCCAGTGGGAAGGATGAGACAGATGGTACTGTTGAAGCTGTATCTTATGCAGATCAACTCACAAAGGATGGCTGGAAGGACCATTGAACTTGAACCCTTCATTACGAGAAGAACTGAAGAGGTGGGGGTGATGCTTAGATAGGAGGAAAAGGCTGTAGCAGATGAATTGGGGATGGTTTGGAAGATAGATTCGGAGGTTATTCACGCGATGTGTGTAGTGATAAGCAGAAGTTAAGAATCTCTCAAATAGGCATAAAGACTCCTTTATGTGATAGAATCTCCCGAGGTGTATTCGGTTATCAAACACAACAGTCCAGATATGATTAAGGCTAGGTTGGCCGTAGTACTGGGAGAGGTATGCAGCAGACTCTCACCCACAAGTTCCATAATTGTGGAGGGAATCATAAATAAATCGATGAAATACCTTAGAGTGGCTACTCTAATCTACCAGAAAACAAACAATAAGCTGATGCAGACTCTGTGTAGTCTTCACTATACTTAGCTCAGTCTACTGAAACTTAGAGGTCAGAATAGTCCTAGTTTATTGTAGTATCATTCGATAACCCAATAGTTGCAGTCACGTAGCATACCCTAACGTATGATGGAGAACTATTAGTGCGTTAATTTACTCAAATAGCGCATCAATTCACTCACTAGGTCGATAGTCCAAATGTTCAGAAGATTCATCGTTGTATTTCTCAAGGCAAACCTAATTGAACCTAAGAAACTGAAAATGAGAGGGAAGGACTAATTTGGGTAGCAGATTTACTAGGTACTCGCCAAACAACAGAAGCAGTTACTATACTTAAATCAACCACTAAACCCTTCAACACTAACGACTGTAATGAGAGAAGGCTGTACCTTACTTATTGTTAAGTGCGATGTGAGTTCTGAGGGGAGTTAGGTGGAGTTGATAGTCTAGAAGGATGATCTACCTAAAGCCCATAAACTACACCTGAATATGGACATCTCCAAACCAGACATTATTATACTTTATGGGTACAATGCACATAGGCTTGTGGAACTTTATATTAATACGAAGAATATTGTTGTTGCTGTTAGTTCGAATGTTCAATCGGAAACGCTAAAGGATTTCTTTGTTAGGGAGAAACAGAATGAGTTTGTGAATAAGTTTATACTGGCATATATTGATACTTACTTCTTTGTTGAGGAAAGTGGGCTATCGGTCAAGGTGGAGGCTGAGCGTTGTTATCAGGCAGCACTCGAAGGCTTTAGTAAGATAGAACAGAAGTATATCATGGAGAGCACGGAGTTGGTGTTCTCGTATTCAGCTAATAGACAGAGGATGCTGTCGTTTTAGAAGGGAGCATGTATTAATGTGGGAGTGGGTGCACTGTTTCCCATTCCCAAGACATAGTTGAAAGTGCTTATCGGCAGATAGTTGTAAACACTTGCTATATGCAACATACTTG
Organism: Hydropsyche betteni; assembly: GCA_028571205.2. Taxonomy (NCBI): domain Eukaryota; kingdom Metazoa; phylum Arthropoda; class Insecta; order Trichoptera; family Hydropsychidae; genus Hydropsyche; species Hydropsyche betteni. The sequence continues at coordinate 9,935 of JAOXNN020174138.1, read as the reverse complement.
TACAGCATTCCCGTGCACCTCTGAATTAGAAGGAGCATATATGGAATATTTTTGGACCGAAGGGTAGTGGCAAATCCTCCCTGCTCTCCTAAGTCTGTTCCTACCTATCATAGCGATCTATCTATTCGGACGGTATTCACATCGTCGACTGTTCCGTCAACTAAGTATAGAATATCAGACTATTCCTCAAAAATTAGTATAAAACTCTGTACTACAAAATGTACCTGAGTAGAAAGAAGTTGAATCTCTTGCTGGTAGTATTAGGCGCTGATAAGATTGTAGAGGATGAACTTGAGACTTTGTTGGCATTGGTAACTAAGACTAAAATTAAGATGGTGTTGTGCAGTGCCAAATTAATGAGAAATGGAAGTCTGAATAAAGTCTAGAAGGTCTACCTAAGGAGTATAACTAAACAGGAGTGTATTTTGATAGTGGCTGCATTCACCAAGCCATAGTACGTACTGAACAGACTGGAACAGGCATAGAATATCACTTAGATAGTCACTAAGGGAGTAATCCCTTAGTAAGCTACCACCCAATAGCTCTCCCGTCCCTAATCCATCCTCAAGTTCGTCTACAAAGTGTTCCTCGACTAGCCATAAAGGTTCCATTAGTGGGTACTAGATGTCGAGATGCCTATGAACCAGATAGGCATCTCCCGACAGAATAGTGAGGTAGATTATAGGATTTCTAGGCTGTCAACAAGGTTTGGGATTAACTTTTAGGAAATGATAGAGACTAATCAGAGTCCAGACCTGTTTGAGTCTACGGGGGACATTAAAAGAATTAAGATTATTAACTGTTGAGGAGTGGGGAGGTTAGTGATCGGGATGATGGGTTAATTTAACAATTTATAGTTATTGTTATTCAAATAATGATCCTGTATGAACAATGCGCCTACCAGGATACAGCCATCCTGCCTCCCAGAACCCTCGCGACGATACCGACTAGGGGTACCCTTTCGATTTGCATGGACAGACTAACAGTAACAAGCAGTTTCAAGGGTAACCATCTGATAGGGATGGTGAAGATGTGGGGGGAGACGGTTTACAGACACCTTTAAGTCAGTAAGCCATTAGTGTTTGAAGTTAAGTGTAGGAATACTACTTTCTATGAGTATCTGAGAGATATGCATGGGCTGAAAGTGGAGATAGTGGATAACCGTAACAGCCAAATGTACGGAGTGGTGGAGATTCCCTTGTTGGTGTACCTAAATAAGTGTGTGAAGGAACCGTGGGACCCTCCACTGATGGATGTTTAGGCGTACTTCCCAATAATTAAACCGAACAAAAAAGAGCCACTAGGAGAGGTAAAGGTAGTTATTAAGACGACCTTTAATGAGTGGGAGAACACGCAGGAGATGAGGGAGATGGCGATTAACGTAACTACACAAACGTTTGGTCCTGATAATGTAGTTCCGAGTAGAAAGTCGCTGCATTCTGCTGAGATGAGGCCTTCTAACAATATACTGATAGAAGATACAAGCATTATGCCCTCCAGACAAGAGGTTTAAGAACATTCGGGTTTAGTGTAAATTTAGCGTCCAGCATAACAGTCGAAATCAAAGAAGAAGATTAGGGAATCTTATTTAATCCCTAAGGTAACCCAGAAGAAACTGAATATTTAGGCAGGGCAGCTTGATCGAGAACTGCTGATGCTTTAATTAGAATCGGCTGAGATATTGGGTAGCAAGCCAGAGAGAGAAAACTTCCTAAACTGCCTCCTAAACATAACTAAATTGGTCTTAGATAGATCATAATAACCTGCTTTCCTAGAGATCGTGTATCCCAGTCTTGAGGGTAGCAAATACATCCGAAAGACAGAGATATTGGAGTTAAATAATAAAAGGAACGCCAAATAACTGCTAATTAGTAAGCTAGTCGAGATGGGAGAGTGGAACGCATGCAGGAGAGCCCCCATTTCAATATCCCTTAAAAACTGTAAGACTAAACAGATGTTTGCTGCATGTGAATTTGCTCTTGAAGATAAGGAGAAGATGTTTGGACAGGTATTAATAAGCAAAAATGGGAAGAGGGTGGGAAATATTGAGCTTAACCTGTAGAAGTATCCTGCTCTAGTGAGACAACCCAATACTCACATAATGTAACCCAACAAACTGCATAATAGACCTTAGAACTAATAAATGCCCATCAGATCGTGGATGATCTGCATTGGTATTGCTAGAGGGAGTATCTAAACAGAGCGCAAATGCCTCTATAAGATCAGGTTCAAGGTCGAAGGCGAGTATTACTAGACTATCGCCGATTAATCCCTATTCTGGAACTTCAATCTAATAATACCACTCACCAGCACCTTCGACCAGATGGTATGTTTGTAGTTGTGGAAGGTAAGCTCAGAGTAGAAGTTGGAAGGTATAGTAAAAACTCCAATACCCCAACTATCTAAACAACTACAATTCGACCAGCTATCTCTTAATCCGATGGTGATTGTAGATGATAGGGTACCAATACGAGATCTGAGAGGTAGCAGAACACTGGGATTTATTGAGCTTTCGATAGTAGTAGGAACCCCCAAACAAATCAGCTGGAGGTAGCAATATAAACATAGACTCAATATTCCCGTTGATAGGAAATAGTCTAGAGCAGCACCAACAGTAACAATATCGGAATCTGATAGAGACAGGAGGTTGGATACCAGACAAACTGAATAGAAGTTGGTTGGTGTGGATGAGGGTAATTAGTTAAGGGGAGAGGTCAACCTACCGGAGACTATTACTAGATTCCTGCAGATGTTGGCGACCCAACAGTCGAAGACTAGCCAGTTGATGAGGAATTTAGGTGATAACTAGTCGATGTCGGTGGGTTAGTTTGCCAAACATTTACAGAATACACCGACACAGACGGAAGATCAGTAAGCCATAGCAATCATTTGTGAGTTCTTTTCGGAAGGATCGGATGTTGTTAATGTGGGGGAGTTTATTAAGAGTTTCTCCAGCTATATCAACTTTATCTAGATACTGGTTGAAGAGAGGACGGCACTCTTGCAGAGGGTACTACATTAGCTGGATACGAATGGTACTCAGATGGATGTATTGGAAGAGAAATTGATGAGGCAGTCACAGTTCGGGATGATATCCAAACCTAAGTGTCGATAACTATTAAAACTGTATCTGACTTCAGCATTGTCAACTTTGGTTGCGGAAGCATATTGCCAGAGCCAATAGCTACAATTGGAGGTTGCTGAGCTTATTACTGACCTCAAATCAGTAAAGTTTAATAGGAAGGTGTCACTTAACAACATCAAGACTACTATTTTCCAACATCTAATTAAAGAAAGTGTAGAGGATGTGCTTTCGAATGACAGTCCAATTATAACGGAGTTGCAGGGATGGCAGAATAGGGAGATAGGGCCTAGTGGAGTATGCTCCCTGCTGCAAGGATTGAAGGTGGAAGTATCGTTTTGGGAGGCACTGCTACTGGTAGAGATTATTAAAGTAACTGCTAGGAAAGACTTTTAGCTATTGGCTGGGGTAATCTCTACGGATACTCTGCTCAGTTGGATTTATGCAGTTGTTTAGGCTCAGCAAGCAGAGCAGAAATAAAAAGAGGAACAAAGAAATAACAAAACATTGTCGAGAGCGCAGTCCGGCTAGGCAATTATTATCCAATCACAGGTAAGATAGAATAAGATTGGAGATGAGCCTGTCCTTCGTCGAATTCCAACTGAGGATGAGATAGGTAATATCGCAGACCTTTTAAAATTCAAGGATAAGTATGAGTATACTGAGTCGGAGTCAAAAAGCAAGTAGCTGCCTATGCAGACGGTAGAGAACCATTCGAAATACTCTAATATACTGGCAGGGGATAGTCAGTTGAGACCGATAAAGAGAGGCAGCCAGTCTTAAGTGGCCAGAGGCTTTGGGATGAGTGAACTTGCCAAAGGACCATCTCCAATAATTTCGCAGAGAATAGTTGAAGTTAAAGTACCCTAACCCATCCAAAGGCTTCTAAAATGCTAAGTATTGCAGGTAAAATGTCCCATGCTGGAAGTTGAAGGTTTATATGTACTGGAAGTTGATCTAGTTCATACCCATCGCCTCATCTTCGAAATGAAGTCAATATAGCCATTGTTTTACAGTTCGACCATCAACTATTTCTCTGTCGATTTGGCAGACATCAACAAATATTTGAGATCTGGCACAAAAGGCATTACTTTCGCTATTAAATCTAACGAAAGCAATCAAAGTTTTTGCCGAGGGATAATTCCGATCGAGGATATTTTCCAATTCAACAGGGATAATGGGCAGGTATACAAAAGGACCTGTCTGTTGTACCCAACGTCTAATAGCAAAGTAACTGTAGGGCTAAGCCTGGTGGAATAGCGATCCGACATAGTAGTGGATGTAGGTAAGACAATTTATTTTAATATTCTCAAACTCAATCTCAAATTTGGACAGTAGCCGCAGCTCCATGTGGGCATCGATGGAGCAATCCAGCACCTGAACATTAGCTGTTACCAGTGGTATCCAATCAGACTCTCATAAAACCTTTACAGTTCCAAACTGTAATTGGCTCTGGAAACTGGCTCTTAATTGTACTAAACTGGGGTTAGTTTGGAAGGGTTTGTCAACCAGAGGTAGGGATTTACGGTAGATCTTCCTATTTAGGGGAAGATGGGCCAGTTTATGGGCACTGCAACTGTAAGGCTGTCCTCAAAAGTTTAACTGTAAAATTTGGAACTGGACAAGAGCCTGAGAGCTAATAAAAGGCTCTTTACACTAACTATCTTTCCAGAGGAGATTGTAGCCCTACCTCAGTAATCTAACCCACTAGAAGTTTATTGGGCAATTTACTAATCGGGAAGGTAAGTAGCTAAATCTAAGCACATTCGTTTAAACCTTAAATAGGGGTTGTACTGCTAAAACCTACATTCCTTGGAGCTATCGAGAGATAACTTCAACATACAAACTCCAATTTAGCTGAGAATGATCAGGATAGTTACCAACTAGACTTACGGAGTAAGCAAATTTTCGTTGAATATCCCCTCGAGCACTGATCCATAAAGATTGGTCGGGCTCATGAGTAAGTATGTCACGGTAGAAGGTAAGGTTAAATTTCCCATGAGATTGGGTATTACTATCGTGCTGAGCTAAACCAATCCCAGTGTTAAACTTACCAATATCGTTCAGATGTTCACCAAACATACAAGAGCAGCACTATGCAGATAGGTTGGTGGTGATTAGATACAAACGTCGTAACTCAAAAATGTGCTGCATGATAAATTACGTCTAAGTTACTCTGAGATTGGGTATATTGAGTCGGCACTTAACTCAAACTGTTTGAAGATGCTGGTTGAGATGGGTAAGAAGGAACCAGTTCAAAGGATTAAGGCTGTTGAGATGCTCACGTAGTTTGAGTTTTATGATCCAGAAAGGACGGGGTATGTGGAGAAGGAGAAGCTGGTTAAGGTGCTGGAGTTGTTTGGAGTTAAGGAGAGAAACGAACTTAATATTATGGACCTTTATACTAATGGGCTTGCCAAAATGGATTATCTGAGGTATCTGGAGTACTAAAATAATATTGTGGGGGAGTCTCAATAGACGTCATTCAAGGAGATTACGTACTCTCTTTAAAAGATACATTAGACCATGCTTAAAAGGTTAGGTCGTTGATTAAATGCTCTTTTTAATTATAATTTATCAATTTGATTAGTTATTGAGTAATTTGATCAAAGTTTCGGAGGTTGGTTTTCATCAGTAACTCTGAAACTATTCAAAAGTACCCATAACTACATTTTTCTATTCATATCTCTGTACAAATCACCATCCTAATCCCCATCCAGGTTGTATCCCGCTTGCTTTAGCCTTATCATCCACTAGTTGCCCCTGGTACGCCCACTGTGTATACGAAAATCCCTAATTTACTCCCACAATTTACAATCGGTCCGCTATTAGCTATGGTTCCCTGTACGGTGATCGCTAAATTGATAGTTCCTGCATGCATGCTCTTATAAAACAGATACACAGTCTGGATCGTTGTTAATCCTGGCGGAGATCTCATAACGGGGGATAGATTGATCATCCCCTCAGCTACCAGGTCATCAGGCAGCCAAGTTTACTTATCCCATATCTGCACAGTGAGGTAGGGTTATTGGCGCAGGGTGAGGGTTACGGTTTGGCCCCACATGGGGTTTTTCCCACCGGATATGCTGGGGCCTGACCTTCTCTACTCCCCACCATAGCGTATTTTGACGTAAGGGTCCTTAGTGAGGTTAGGAGTACCATGCTAGAGAAGAGCTAGGTATCGTGGACGAGGGTAGCGTCGAGTATTTTGATGATGAGTGCCATATTGTAATTAAAAAGTTATTATTGTAGCCAGTTGGAAATATTATGATAGGTAACAGTGTAATTCGCTGATTAAATCAATATTATTAGTTGTTTCAAAACTGTTAGAAAATTAGTGATTGAATAAACTAAGGATTATTAGAGAATTAAGGCTGATCGATCTAATGATCTACTGACATCGATGCCGGAAAGATTGGTGCAATGTGTATAAATCTGGATCTCATAAAAATGTAAAGGTTCTTTACGTAAATCAATATGGGTAATAGAACACCTCGTAATTCCCATGGAATGAGCATGATCCCCCACATCCACAGTGAACTTTAAAGGTTCCTCCACTCATCTAAGGAGTCGCACAGTTATAGCCGTCATGTGTCGAGTAATCGAACACTCGACCAGGAACTCCAGCCACGAGATCGGTAGAAGTTCCAAAAGCGTGAGCAGCTGAATAGGTGCAAGCTTGGACTCTACAGATTCCTCCAGAGCAACTTGGTCCACTGACGTGACATTTAGGTGACCATCCGTTCCATACAGGGCAATTATCCCCAACATAATTGCATGGTTCGGTATCTTTTACGATAAAGCAACTGACTGTCCAGAACAGGAATGTGAACGGAATGATCAAACTCTTCATTTAATTATTACTAATAGATAAATCTTGTTTGATTTTAAATACTAAGGCTAGAGAAAACCCTTATTTTGTTGCTATTAATTGTCAATTTTATATGAAAATCTGCTGAGAAAGGTATGATCAACTGGGCTGCTCTGAATCGTGGCTGATAGGATGATTTATCGAAAAAAAATAGAGGAGGTTGATAGAACGTTTGTTTAGCTGTAGAGACAAAGAATAATCAGTCCCCAACCTACCTATTATTGAAGTTACTAATATTAAAGTTTAAGTTTAGTATTTTGCTATTAATCTCATCAAAATTATTATTTACAGACTAATTGAATAATCAAATACCAACCTCCTCGCTTTGGGCGGGAGTAGGGCAGAGTTTCCTGTAACAAGCATACTCCTCCCAAATGTCTGCTTATCTTTGGATCAATTATACCCCTGTATTTATTGTATTAGCATCATGCAAATCAATACAATAAGTTACTCTACTATTTAAGTAATAACCCTGTAATACTTGACAACTTAATCAGAAAATTAAATTTAATGATCAGCGGAACCCCTCCCAAGAGCATTCCCGACTATTCCGACAACCGATAGTCCCCACTTTCCCTCTACCGCATCTCCACCACCAGCTAACTCGCAATCGCCAGTTCCCTACAGTTCGACAGGATCGTATTGGCTCTCCCGGTGGGTTTCTAAACTAAGAATGAGGCCATTCTATAAACCCGCATATTCAAACGTATTCCCAACATCGTCAATTTCTTGGATTACAACCAACTATCAGAGATCGTAGATAATGGGCTGCCCTCTAGCAATTTAACAGTAGCTGTTATACAGGGTAGGAGTATTGAGCAGGTGAGGATGATGATGGCGAATAGGGTGGCGTACAATTTACAGATAGTAGTGTACACCAAGGAACCAGCAGCCTATAGAGATGTGGTGGAGGCACCAGGGCTAGAGAGGTTTAAGCTTATAACTAACCAATGGAAGGAAATTGAGGAGTTTGTGGTGGGGAAAGTATTTAAGATGGAACCGTTGGTGGAGGAGGAGCCTACAACACATATTTTACTGGATATTTAGCTTTCGAGGAAGCTTTATGCATATTTCAAACATTAGCATAAATTCGGTAAGAAGAAGCATATGCTGTATAAGTACCAGCAAGGATACCCTGAGTCGATACAGCAGGCACTACAGGGGATGGATATCAAGACGGTGGATACCATTTTTATTGTGGTTAATGAGATGTTTCCGACACTGAGTAATGAATCGTCGGTAGGAAAACTCATTAAACCCGATAGTGAGATTATGAACATGCTCGTGATATCACCAGATAAGTATGACAAGGAGGAGAGGACTCATCCAAAAACAACTGCGGTGTTTAGGTCCTAAGAGGAGGCACAGTTGTGGATCGATAAATATGGGCTTAGTTACAAGTCATCGTTTCTAACTAGTAAGGAGCAATATACGATGACGAAGCAGAAGAGTAGGCTTAAGAGGCCACAGCAGCCTGCCAGACCAATCAGCGCCTAAAATCTGTAGCACGGCGTCAAAACTTCGAAGAGTTTGAAAGCGGAACATCGTCTCAATGATAAGCTGGAGATTCAACCAATTATTTATGTGAAGGTTGGCAATGTGCTTTGGAGGTATTTTCTGATGAAGTACTCGAAGATACTTAGAAGGTTCAAATGGGATTTCTACTAGGATGGGAGGTTCCTAGCGGAGGAGATTGCTGACAGAATGGGCCAAAACCAAACCCTCAAGCCTTGGGTGCTAGTGGAAAATAGAATAGAGTATGAGAAGCTCAGAAAGGACCTGCCGTAAATGCTGGGAGTAGAGTATCTGCTGTATGACCCATCTATTCCGAGGCCTACCCAACGGGATAGTATGGTACTGGGCTGCGATATGCGTCAATAAATGTAAGCCTACATCCTAAACTACAAGAAGATAAGTCAGAGTATAGTGAGTCCCAGTCATGTAGAGAACCCTAAGAAAAGCATACTACTAATAGACAAAAACGTGAAGATCGACGAGAGTTAAATCAGTCTATGGAGAAAGAGACTGTTTTGGGTGGAGATAGCGACTTTTAGTGGTGGAGAGAAGTTCCTGAAATCGATAGAGAATCATCCCAAATCATCAATATTTGTAATACTATCTCAAAGTCAATATGAATAACTGGCTGATAAACTTACAGAAGCCAATAACGTTAAGAAGATCATACTGTTGGAGCCACCGTTTAATAGGGAGCACTTCTACGAACATCCATCGGTCGCTTATATCAGCTACACCTCACAAGACCTTACATAGTACCTTAAAACTCTTAGATTTACTCTCAGGAATACTCCCCAAAACATATCGAAATACTTTAGCAGCTAAATCATTAATGTTTATTTGCCGGATGACACCTGCGTAGTTTATAAGGACACCCTCAAACAGTATTCGATGCTCAATCCGGCTCTAAGGCTTTATTCTTATCATAACTATGTGGAGTTGAAGGAGTTATTGGAGATTGATGAGTACAATGATTCCCTGGTGGTTGGGAAGGAATAGCTCAAGAATAAGGGGCTGCCAAATGTCAAGCTGCTCATCAATAACTAGTTCAATCATGGGTCAACTAACAATATCGTTATGTCGACTGATGACCCAGAATAGGTACTGACGTATTTGCGGAACCTCCCCAACTACCGATTTAGGAGTGCACACAATATCACTTCTCCTACTGACCTATTCTTCGATAAGACTGACATCTTAATGTAACCACTAATGCTACGTGCATAATAGTCAATGAACTTCAACCCAAGTCTGTCGGTGTACAGCTATTCAGATATCAGTGAATTGAAGAGTCTGTTCCTGGATAGTCCTCCGGTCGATCGTAAGAGCATAGTATTCACTAGACAACTCTCTCCTACGAAGAGTGCCATATAGGATCTAATTTTTCAGATGAGGAGGAAGAGGAGGGATGTAGTTGGTGTACTGTTTTAGGATGATAGGGAGTTTACACCACCAAGCCATGCGTAT
>JAOXNN020173527.1:0-26222 GCA_028571205.2 Hydropsyche betteni | reverse complement strand
GATGATCCTAAAGTAAATTCATGTTCAATGTTTTACACTCTGTAAATGCGTGCATACAAACACAAATTTTAATAAATAATATATGATACTAGTCCAACTCAACTTGTTCGAGTTCTCCATGTCTAGGCGTTTGGTTATTATTGTCTATCGGCTGGTTTATTGTCAAAAATATGCAGTCACACCAATATGCAGTTTTCAATATTTGTTGTACTACACTTATTTATTATAATTTACTAACCTTCACATTCTGCGACTAGTTCATCTATTTATAATTTCTAATGATCAAATCCTAACTGTAGGTATTTGCGAGGGTAAGGCCATTAACCACGTACCTCCCCTCTCACTCAGCCCCAAGCATACCCCTTACACCATAAGCAAGACACTCAAAAAGCTACTTCTCTAGCCCAACCGTACAAAGGCATTGAGCAATGCAAAGTAAAATTACGAATTTAACTTCAACGGAGTGTTCGATAAGGATGTCACCCAGTAGCAGGTATTCGAGGGGGTGGCCCGTCCAGTCATTAACAACTGTCTTGAGGGCTATAATGGCACAATATTCGCCTACGGACAGACAGGCAGTGGAAAAACCTTCACCATGAACGGAGGAGGTAATCATCCGCCCATATTTAGACTCCTGGCAGTACAGGGGCATAATCCCACGCGTCCTAACAGTATGTTTTCAATGACCTTAGACGCTATTTGATGAGTTTGAACGTCGGGAGGGAACAGTAGCCTACACGATGAGCATCTCATTCATGGAGATCTACAACTAGAACGCTTACGACCTTCTGTAGAAGAAACATCTGGAGCTGCCCTTCGAACAATGGTCCAAAGTACAAGCTCTGAATAATTTTAGGTGACTTTCTTCTAAGCTGAAGAAGGCTGTGTGAACACTAAGAACCTGTCAATCAACGTTATCAAGGAAGAGCAGGAGGCGATTGACTATCTGATGATGGGTAATTTTATCAGGAAAGTGAGTGCTACTACTCTCAACCAGAGTTCCTCCCGTTCTCACTGTGTCTTCACCATCCTCATCTAAGGTAGACTGCTTTCCGATGGTAGCGAAATTACATCCAAACTGAATCTGGTGGACCTGGCAGGCTCCTAAAGGGTCTCCAAAACCAACTCGGAAGGGTCTTTGCTAGCTTAAGCTAAGTCTATCAACCTATCCCTCTCCTATCTGGAGCAGGTGATCGTGGCCCTCAACGATAAACTAAAAAACTCCAATAGAATGCACATTCCATATCGAAATTCACTGATGACTACCATACTAAAAGACTCTCTCGGTGGTAACTGTCGGACAGCTATGATTGCAACCATCTCAATGGAGCCCAGCAACCTTGATTAGACCCTCTCCACTCTCAGATTTTCGCAGAGAGTAGGCCAACTTTAAAACGAAGTGACCAAAAACTAGAAGAACAGCTTATCTATGAAGGTAGAATCACTAGAGAAGGCTAATGCCGAGTTGAGCTCCAAAGTACTCAAATACTAGAGCATAATAAAATAGATAAAAGAGGAGAAGTGCATGAAGGACGTATCAAACAAGCACAATAACAAATAGGAACGGTTCGAACCCAGAGCCCAGGAGGTAGTCCAGAAGGTATAGTCCTACCTCAGCGACAAGATAAAGAAGGTGGAGCTGCGTAACATGAAATAGGCCGAAATGTGTTTTGCAGCCATGAAAGAACTGTATCATAACAGGATGAAGGAATACGTGACTGAGTTAAGTTTCATCTCTGAGAAACTACACAAGTATGACGAGCTGTTATCCAAAAAGTAAATGCCTGTTTAATCTAGAAAGAATGCATCCACGAGGGAGTTCTCGTAATAGTGACTGTACATACATGCTATCATAATTAGTGCATATTTATAATACAGAGAGATTATCAATACATGCGCGGATAAGGAGACCTTTGAGGCATACCATGTGGGTAGGTTATGGGAATGAATTGAGGTTCCTGATATGGACCGGGAGGTCCGTAAAAAACTGCTGGTTGAACTTCGTAGGCGGTGTAGCGAGTAGGTCCTGGGTACACTCCGAACTGCTGTTGGTTTCCCATTTATGCGTATTACTTCAAATTTATTATTAGTAAATCTTATGCATCGTTTTAAACCCTCACATATTAGTTTAGGACCTATGTTGCTTTTTCACAAACCTAACAGAGACACGCAGAACCAGAAACGCCACTTTTGAAGCAAAAATCAATCCAATTTAATAAGAAAGATTTAAAAATCTACAGTAAACGTAGCGGCTCGACAATTCGATAGGTTCTAATTATTTCCTCCATCCCCTCTAACTCAATAGTTATCTACTCCTTAATATACGTAATCTCTAAGTTTTATGCTTCTTATATATTATTCATTTCTGATGATAGTATTTAACAACAATATATACAGGGAAGTTCAATGTCTAATTCCATTAGTGTAATACTGGAACCTATCGTAATTGCTAGTAGTGTAGGTGCTATACGCTTTATACACCAAATTATCCACGTGCTGCCGCAACTACATTACATTTCATTTACCTCCTAGTCTGTCAACTTCAACACTAGTCTCTTCTAAAACTCACTCTTATCGTAATACTGGAAGCACTGAAGGTCATTCTTCTCTCTCACCACCTCCACATACTTTACTATTTAGTTCGAGTACTTACGCACCACCGATAACCCAATGAACAGCAGCTGCTTGAAATATTTGAATAGATCTGTCTCCTGACCTCCCATGAGTTCGATGTACTCTACTGTTAGTTTGAAGGGAGCCCTCTCAAACTTTATATTCCCTGGACACTTACTCAGTATAAAGCTGAAATCGATGTGAATGATGTGTCCTTGGGAGTCTATGAGTAGATTACCATTATGCCGGTCCTTGATCTGGAAAATATAACACAAAAGCGAGTACCCAGCCAGACTCTTGACGAAGTTGGTGACCGCTGTATCGTATTGGTCTGCATAGAGTTGCCGATATATTTGATTGAGGTCTCCAAACTTCTTCAAAGAGCTAATCGTCATAGTATTGGGCAGGAACTAAATGAAGCCCTCATCACGGGACAGCATAACAATGTCGTATGGACGTATCCATAGCGGTAAATTCATCTAACTGAATATATCAGCCACCATTTTGATCAGCTGCATGGAGAAAAACTATTGCCTAAGATCGTCGCCTGCCTTAACCAGATACGCTCTTACCTGATAAGACTTCAGCTACCTATAGGGAGATTTAGATCGGATTACCTCCACCTTCTCCTGCCAATCCTGCTCAAAGAACGAATGCTGCAACTTCAAGTTTGTTGATTTATGCCCCAGTTTCATCGTCTCCTTCTATTCGCATAGGCTATCAGCCCTGCGAGCTTCAGCTAGGAAGATGTTCATTTTACTGTTGAACTCTATCTATTTTGGCGTCATCTATTCCGATGCAGGCTATTTCCCGAAGCTCTCCTCACTGTTCGTCGACAACTCTTCGAGCAGGGCCTTGGGTAATGTCTCTAGCATATCGAATTTGCACAGCTTTTCATTGGCTTGAAGTTATTTGGAACTGAATAACCATACTCAGTACTCTACAGTTTCAAATACGAATTTGTATGGAACTCGCTACTTTGTGCTGAACGTGTAGCAGTTGTCGTAAATTACGTTGACTATCTGATTAAGAGCCAGCCTTACAAAGTTGGAAGCTTCGGGAACGGGAAAAAATATCCCTTTCATGTAGCTTTTGACAAGATGCTTACAGAAGCACCTTCTCAGCTAGTTCAACAGATGAAAGTTTCGCTTCTCTAGAGGGTAGTTTTTCAGTTTGGTGCATATTTTCGTCAGGTTGCAGTAGAACTCGTTGATTTGTACCACGAACTCTGCTCTCTGCTCCTTCTCTTTCGTCCAACTCGAAATAACTGTATCACAATTATGGTTACACTCGACTAGCCTCTCTTCTGGGATGGACCTGAAGTCGATTTACTTGCCGTTGATGGCATGGGAGTCAATATGCTGAATATTTCTCTCTCTACATTTCGAATATGGTCATATTCGTCCAGCCTGTGCTGTGAAACTGACCTGTCGATAGTGTAGGCATTGAACGCCCATTTAACCTACTTGACACTCCACTTACTATCAAAAAACGTGCAAAGTTATCCTCACAGAGCTCGTACAGGAGCCTTTAAAGGTTCTTGTCAGGGTGGTTTTGGAATACGTAACTGAATTATCTCGGTGGTTACATCACACAAGGTAGGATGCGCAGCTGTCTGGGTAAATCGAGCCCTCGAATTTTACTTACAATTGCTCTGACCACTTACTAGTTGTTGGCATGCTCGTAGAGGTACATTACTATATAGATGTCCTTGAACATCTCACATTTTATGAGCTCTATTGTGCTTCTGTTTTTCTAGCTCATCTACTTTACTTACGAATATTAATTTCTGCCCCTTCATTTAAACACTCTGTGTCAGTTTCTATAGTTCGTAACTTTTGAATTATTCCTTAACTTAACTTCGTAGAGTGTCACTCAATCAACAGAATCAAATAGAAATTAGCGACATATTTATTACTGAAATTCGCATCAATATTGCTCATATGTCAAAGTAGGATACAAATATTCAGACTGTATGGGCACGTAGATAGTAATTGTAATTTATAACTATGAGACAAAAGGCTAAGAGATAAATCAAGCTTAAAAACCTCTTCTAGTAGGGAGCTGTACAACCCGCCTCTGATACAACTCCTCCCTCAAGCCAAGTTACCCATCCTATGACCGATTTTCAATAAAAACCCATACACACGTCATACTATTCACCTCCATCCTTACAATTCAGCTAAGCCTAAGTCAGTCCAGCCGAGGTAATACCCACACCAATCACCAACTCCACTCATACTCGAATTCCGCAGTAAAATTCATCGATTCTTCCGAAGCCTACGTAGGCGACTTCATTGAAAGTTCACACATAGATTCCGACCCACCAGAAAGTCTAAATAACACTACCCATACACAGAGTCGAGCATAACATCGAAGTTCTACAGAAGACGGAACCTCCCACTCAGAAGAAATCAAAGATAGACGAGCTGAAATAGAAGTATTTAAAGAAAAACCAGTTAGCGGTTACCAAACCAGCTGATAATGTGCCTATTTCTTCAGCTTCTCCAGCCACAGCTCAACCTCACAATGAACCAGTCAGGATCAAGCACTCTTAAATAGTAACTCCTCATAGTACAGTGCAGGAGAATAAATAGTCGGCTAACGATGTCCAGTCCAAACATAGTTCAAAAGAGCCCTAAGGTTAGGGTTCGAATATCTTCGACACTCTGTTCAAAAGCCAACAAGTCTCGACTACTCAACCTATAGTTGCATAACTTGATCATCCTAAACAGGAACCTCAAACTCAACAGCCCTCACTTATCTAATAACCGATAAAAAAGACTCATCCACCTCCTCCACTAAGGGTAGCTCATCCACCTCCTAAAATAGGGATACCTCCTCACAAGAAAAGATAAATCCCTGTATATAAGTCACCTTAGACCTAAAGTGAACCTCCCACTCCGATCTAGGCACTTAAATCCCTGGTAGAATCCCAGACAGAAATCGCAAACCCAGTTCTATAACTACCTAGTTTCACAAAAGTTCCATAAATAATTATTACTCAACCCCTTCCACGAATAAAGCACACTATAAGCATAGTTAACAGCGAATCGCATAACCAACTCTCCAAGGTAGCTTCTCCTCTCAGAAAGCCCTTGAAGGATATAGAGCTAATAAAAAATCCACTCCAGTTAATTTAGTAATACTTGCAAGCTGGCACAATAGATAATCAGACTTACACGCTTCTGAACACAGTAATTTCCACCAACAAACTACCCGAGCATCATTACCCACCATCCTAAACCATGGATTTTACATTCGCCTAATAAACTGTTGAGAGAGGCTCCTGGCTGTATTAGTTCTTCACCTCTTTTATTCTGTACGCACCTGACATCCACTCAAATAGT
Organism: Hydropsyche betteni; assembly: GCA_028571205.2. Classification (NCBI taxonomy): domain Eukaryota; kingdom Metazoa; phylum Arthropoda; class Insecta; order Trichoptera; family Hydropsychidae; genus Hydropsyche; species Hydropsyche betteni. The sequence goes on along the minus strand of JAOXNN020173527.1, from coordinate 20,259 downwards.
TATGAACTCACCTACAAGTTCTTATGCTACTCGTTTCACATTCAGAATGACAACTGTCCCTTACCACCAGCCTTCCTGATACCTCTCATCAAGCTATCCCCAACCTACTACCAAAAACACGAACAGGAGTTGGTAACCAACATGTCATAATACCTCATAGTCATCAAGCAACACTCCCACTATATTGATACCCGAAAACTAGACAAGTTTCTCAAATATATCGTCAGTAGAGCTGGCGACGACCTCTCCTAGAGCTAGTGCTGCCGAACCCTCTTGATTATGGTACTGGGGTACCCCAAACTCCTAACTGAGTAGGTACTAACAACCTACAATTCCAAATGCACTGAGTTTGGGTATGCTGCGTTAATGTATATAATATTGGAGAGAGTTCAAATAACCAACCATCTACTCAAACAATCCATTAAGAACCTCTCGAAGGTTACAGAACACCTAGCAGCGCAGGGGTACGCTGAGTAGTGCGTCTAACTAATCAACAAGCTCGGCTAAAAGGCTGGCAGCGCATCTTACGGAGCCCTCAGATAACTCAGGACAGCAGTTCTTCAGAAAATTCCCTAGCCTTAACCTTAAAACAAATCAAATAAGTCGAAGGGTGGAGTATTCGGAGGGCTGCTCAACCAGGCGATGAAGTTCATCAATAGTACTTCGACACCATCTCAAAAACCCAACTAAAGTTAGGAATAAAAAGTGGAGAAGTTCTACTACGACCAATAAAAACAACGTTACGTTATTAACGGCTAAGTACCTTCGTCCGATGACGAACAGACCGACCAAACAACTTAAGTGGTAGCTCCTCCTCCACCACCTCCCCCTCCTGCAAGAGCCCTCCCAGAAGTCAAGAAACCATAAAAACTACAGACATTTCAATAGCATAATCGCCCAGTAGGTGCTCCTCCTCCAGTAAAGAAGGGTAGGATTCCTCCCAACCGATATCTGTGATTCGATACTGACTGAATACAGTAAAATATTTTCCCAAATTTATTATTATTTTGCTGTCCCCCAATTCATAACCCCAGCTAAGCATACCATTAAATATTGAATGTTTTAGTGTCCTGTCATTGACTAAGGAGGCCGTATCAAAAAATTTAAAAAGTTAGCGTTCTAACAAAACATATAGACTCAACCAATATAGCATAATCTATGTCCATCAGATAAAAAATAATGCTCTAACAGTACCTGTCGTACATGCTGGGGTGTTCGAGTAGAGTCACCCCCTTTCTTACTTAACCTTTGAATATTAGAAAGTTATTGATTCCGTATGGCATGTAAATTTATTTATATTTCACCATAATCAACTCTTCCGATAGGCGCCCGTATCTATCTTATGCTTTGTATTCAACAGGAATAATAGTAATGTCTAAATAGGGGTTGTACAGAGCTAATCCTTTCGTAAATACGGCGTAGGGAGGAGCGAAGAGAGAGGGGAAAATGAAGAAGAGATGAGTGTATAAATCCAAATAATAGTGATGCTGTAATAAAATAATAGATGGCAGAGAGTGCATTATAAATCGCTAACATAAAAAACTGTATACCCGAGTTCATAATAAAGGTGTATTCCATCCTGGAGGTAAGATGAGTGTGATGCAGAAAAACGAGTTTGAGGACGTCATTTGTTGGAGCTCGAACAGCTGCGAAATTCAGATAAAGGACCAAAAGAAACTGGAGAAGACGGTGCTGCCGTTGTTTTTCCGCCATAACAAAATCGAATCCTTCATCCGTCAGCTGAATATGTACCATTTCAGCAAAGTAAACAAAATGGAAAAGGAGCGTAACCACCTCTATTTCAAAAACGAACACTTCAGAAAGGGAAATATGTACTCCTCCCCTAACTCTAGATAGTCGCTCGTGCAGATAAGGAGGAAAAAAAAAGGCAAGGAGTAATCCCTCTTCAGTGAATCCGAAGAGGTCAGCTCTAGCGCCTAAACCTAGGGCATCGACAACTACAAGGAATTCGTTAGAGGCAATATCCTTACCATCCAGGAGGAGCTCTCTCGAATCAAAAAGAACTACCCACTTTTGGGCTCTGAGTTCACTAAAATCCACCAGATCTCAAATATGCTGATAGGTAGGGACATCAACCACAACCTCCACCATACGGAGGAGGTAGTGGAGGCTAGGAATCGGAGCTGGTACACGTTCGTGGATAACTTCCAGCCCCAACAGTAGGTATGTCTGCTTCACCTCAAAAGCGAAGTCAGTATCGACAATCTCTTAGATGATTGATCCAAACCTCACTCTAATTTCCTACTCAATACTCTTGCATATCTTATCCGTAGTATGAATGATATTTTGGCAGAATTTATAGAATTCCATGAACTTCCAGACATAAATCAATACATTATTGCATTAGTACACCAACATATTTGGCTGTTAGGAGTGGGAGAATGTGCTGCCGCTTTAATCAATAATTCCAGTTGGCAATTGTCAACGAATCTAGCAAAATGGTGGGTTTGTGGGAACTTGGAATATGGATGGATATGTCTGAGCTAAATTAAATTGCTGCGGCATAATTAAGCTATATTATGCTCTTGATATTACTTTAATTAATTTATGCTATCTTTAAGAACATAAAAATGAGTGTTCAATAGGTTGAGTAGTTTGTGGTAATCGTTGGCGGCGGTAGCAACGCTTTTTAGACAGAACAGACATATTCTAACATAATAATTGGTACTATTTACCTTTGAATTGGGAAAATATACATTTCTCCGTTACTATCCTAAAGTTATCCACAACATCAAAATCTCAGTTCAAATGTCAATACTGTATGTTTATGAATCCGTGTTATGCCTCATGAAACTCATCTTAAATAGAATGCAGGAATCCGGGTCAGTTATTTAATATCTATTTTCTAAAGGCCCTTTCGCCAATAACATCGAGAACATCATAATTATCCTATCCTCACCATCTCACCAGCTGTCCCAATAGACAGTCCCTAAATTATGATCTATTAATTTTATTTATTTCATAAATGAAGCCAAATCTACACAACTATAAGCCCGACTCTACATCCTTCGTCGATTGGCCAGGCAGCCGCAGTCAGCGATTTAAGCTTGGCAGAACCCATTTCCAACCCACCGACAGCTTTTACGGATGTATGTGCAGTTTCACTTAGCAACCCTACTCTCTAACGACCCAGGCTAACCCTTTCTAGGCAAAAAACATCTCTATGTTGGTACTACTGACTACGTGGTTCCAAAGAAGTGCATAAGAACCTATTAGTCTGATAAACTTCCTCCATATTCGCAGTAGAGACCCCAGGGAGTCAAGATAGCACACTTTTAACCTCTGCCTATCAAACCCAGACCCCAAAGACTGCACTTACATCAAAACCAGTCCCCAATGACAAGGGATGAACTTCCAATCGGCATAAGAACATTCGGTGATTCGTACAGACTGACTACAAGGGATTGGCGAGTGGAAGACCGTATGCAGAGGAAGATAAGAGCCTCTCCGAGGATAGACAATACCACATTTTATGGATATGCACCTTGGGTATCTTCCACTCCGGCATCTCCTCACCATTAGGATTTTGGGGTATCGAGAACAAGGCTTAAGAAGTCAGTGGACTAAGTTGACCGCGTACAGAATGGCAATTCTTTGGGGTTTGGACTAAACGCTTCTAAGTACTTATCGATTAAATTAGGTTGTCCGACTACTAAGGAGGAAGACATACTGCTAGATGACACTATTCTTATAATTTCTAATACATTCAGTTTATTTACTCCTAAGACTAAACAATTTGATTGATATGCTTTATTAGCGGAGCTCCAACTAAGTTAATGGTCGAGTGTAACCATCGCACCAATTTAAGAGGCATAATTAATTAAATATGCGAGCAGCATACTTATTTCTCTTTCTAGCATCCCACACTCTGTGCATTTAAGTCGAAGTATAGTAAACCCTGCCCACCGATTCCTCACCCTTCAAACAGATACTCAAATGGTTTGTATTTCTTTCTGGAATCGCAATTGTTCTAACCGAAGCAGTAATATATGGGTACTCCTTCAAAAAATAAACCAACATCGTCTTCGATGTCTTCACTGATAATGTCAGGGATGGTGCAGCACCATCGGGGGACTCCAGCCACTTTTAACCTTCGCAGCCGAACATGATGATGAGCCAAATGCTTAGTTAAACGACTTAGGGCACGAGGGAAATATCTAAGGAGCCCAAAATGGATAGTTTGGCAGCAGGAGACTACGTTGTAAATGAAAAGAATGAATGAGAACCCTTTTGATGGTTTGTGGGATGTGTTTTCGTTGGCAGTTAGTCTTCGATCAGCAACTATCTGTGTATAATGTAGTTAATGAGTACTTTTCTGTTAAATTTATGAGCTACACATGACAAGTCGATTAAGTTAATGTTGTAGAAACAACTATTTAGGCTTTTAGGTATTTGGGATGACAATAGTTTCCTCTCATAATCCTTCATAAAATTTCCATTTCTATCGAACCTTAATACAACCACTAATTTCCAAATACAGGAGGTTTGAGTTGTATTTATTTTGATAGTATCGTTTATACTTATAGATACTTCACCAAATAAATAAAAATTTGCCTACAGACTGAGACCCAATAGATAGATAGATCAATTACCTCGGTAGTCCTATTTAAACTGGAGATCAGTTCGGCATAGAATAATTTATTAGTAAATTTAAGTATGCAGCAAGAATCCATCTACAACCTTATCCCCAAGGAGTACGTACCACCCGCTAAGGACCCTCGATATAAATCGAAGTATCCCCCCCACCTTCCTCCCACTGGCTCCACTTTCTGCCATCATACCACTTCCAAACCAGGGGTAACTCCTACATCCTACTCAGGTTATCAACCTCAGTGGAGAGTTCGGACTCCCTCCCAGTTCTCATACCTCTTACGGCTAAACGCAAACGATGGGTCACCTCAAAGGTATTAACTATTCCTAATTCCAGGGGATCGAAAACCCTCTCCTCAGAATTTCAGAGCCAAACACACTGGTACGATGGGCGACAACAGCCTCCCTCCAGGTAAGATGTCAGATTATTCAGTTCGACAATATTCTTATGATTGCCGTTACAGAAAATAGGCTGTTCCAACCGTAAAGGATAAACCTGTACAGGGGCTTCGTTCTAACAAAAACTTCATCGTTTCCAACGCTGTTTAAAACATTCTCTCCGTTCCCAAAGCCCCCAAAGTCGAATAGAACTGGCTTAACAAACCTGATTATGGAAAAAACCCTGACTACCTGTAGAAAGTCAAAAATAACATTACAAACGAATACAGAATGATCCAGAACATGCAGTACGATATCCCTGAGGACAAACACTCCTTATCGGAGCAGGATGTTAATTAGCTGAGACAGGGACTGAAGAAGAAGTGGTAGGAGATAAATAAGGAGTATCAGAGCATCACCCACATTAGTAAGGTGGACACAATCGGCCTGAAGAGGAAGAAATAAACCTGCGAGAAGGAGATGGCCGAGATAGAGAAAGACCTTAAGAAGCTCAACAAACTGTATGTGTTTGTCGAGGCTTAGTGAGCCTTTATGATGTTAATCTAACATTATATCTATTATTTTCTCGTTAATAGGTCTATGTAATATTCTTCTAATACAGAAGATTGAAAAAATATTTCTATTAACTACCCGCCAATAAAAAACAGTCTACTTAATTTCTATTCAGCCTTAGGTCTCCTCCAGTCATCAATTAACCGTCTTCTGGAACGACCGCTCTAAATAAAGACGAAATTTAATATGCCTGGGGCTGCGAACGAACATAACCCTTCAGCTCTTGGAGACCCATTAAATGAAGTAAACCAGACCTAAACAGTCTGATAAGATCAAAAATAAAATGGAGATAAAATCCGAGCAGTTGAGTTGGAAAAGAACGAGGGAACGAGAGAGTGAGGGTGATAAAAAGTTAGATTGCGAAAGTCAAATCACTTTTTATTATTAAATGCTGTTATCGAAGGAATTGGCTAAAATACGGTTGGTAGGCGAGTTCTCCCCTATGAATTCTTTTAGGTTGGTTAGACCGTTCAGGATGATGGGTCTCATCTACTCCTACGCTTGACCTTCTATTTTCAACTGGTCTTCTTTACCAATTAGCATCTTTAATATCTGAAATATTCGGCCAAATTCAAAGGCCATCCCGGGGTGGTCGGTTGCCACTTTTTTAAGCTCGTACGCCATGCTTAGCAGGTTACTTTTGACGAATTCCTTCAAATTGGTCAACTATTGCGGTTGTTTAGCGGGGCCTGCTTTTTACTTGGGTTTTGATGTACAACCCTGCCTCCTCTTGATGAGGACAAGCGATTATCTGAATTATCTTCATTGTACATTTTTCCCCTTTTAAATGCTTAGTGTCTAAAATGCCTATGGGATGAGTTGAATATTTTTGGAACAGCTTTAAAGTTGTAAATATTTAGCTGTCGCATGAAAGATCTAACATTAGAATGTCGGAAATAATGTGGTAATACACAGTTTTGGAGGTCGGAAGGGTTCTTAATAACTATCTCATCATCGGTGCAACTCCAGGAGATTATGTCTCGATAGGCGTTGGTCTAAATAAATGCCTCAAAACCTCTAGGATTGAGTACAGCTTCAGCAGAAAGCTGGGGATGCAGTCTTTTCCAGAGATAATGTCTATAACAGACATGAATTATTATAAATTCATCTAAGCTTCGATTCATTATCTAAACCCTTATTAATAATCCCACCATAAAGGACCCAGCTTTCTCCTCAAACTTTGTGGAGTTTAATAAATGCATTATAATCTAAATCTATTATTTCAGATTCTGTAACTACGAATTCTTTCCTATTTATCTTTATCTCCCCTTACCCTTTGGATCGTCTCTCTTCCCAAATGCATAAGCGCAGCCCAAAACACCACCCCTTTCCTTCCTCTCTAACCTTCCCTTCGACTTTATGCCGAATAAACCTTATTTATCCAACCTTCAGCCTCTCCGGGCCCTGCTCTGAAATCACAGCCCCTCGTCAACACCCCAACTATTTAATTAATGATCCTGCTATAAATATTCATATTTGAAATAATTATTGCGCGTAGCCTGTAGGTGAGGCTCAGAGCATTGACTATTGATTTCGGTATTATGGTAGCACTGATAAAATTATTGGCCTCATGGACAATAGCGTTGGTAACATAATTCATTGCTGAATGATTTGAGAGAATCTTAAGGCTAAATACCACATAAAATTATTAAATCTTATGCTTGCTAATAACAGCCTCTTTCATGATGAAATTTTAGATTAAACCAGGAGTTTTTACCCTATTAATAGGCTTCCGTCATTACTACTGACATCTAAACAATTTATTCTTAGACTTTGATTTATATAAACACTTAGAACGCCTTGTTGTTAATAACATTGATTTCAATTTGTTTCTTTTCACCTCTCAATGAGTTGTATGGGCCCTAGCTTGGTTTAGGTTAAACGTTTTACCAATTAGATGGCGTTTTTACTTATTTGAATGTAAGTAATGGCCAAATAAAGATCATATTAGCATCGTCCCAATTCCAATGTTGGGTTCTGCCGTTTGATCCACTCAATAAGCGTTAGTTGCTCAATTCCGACTACCTAGTAACTTTAACAATAAATCAGATCCTTCTTCTCAAGTTGCCCGAGAATACTTCTCTTCCTTGCGCTCTCTGCCCAAACACCCCAGAAGTCCACCCAGAGTCTTCGTTTAGAAGGTGTTAATGCTACAGTGCTTATTTATATCTACTTCTCATCTGATAAATTGCAGCTTAGCGAAGCTTTTTTCCAAAAAGTTGATGTTCTAAGAGGGCATCCTACAAGCGACAACAAGAGGAGCGTCTAAGAACAGCGAATGAATATCGAAGTGAGTTAAATAAATTCGTCAGGGGAATCGATTGAGTATTAATGTTAGAGTTGGGGATATTGGGATAAATCAAAAAGACGCGTATTTGAGCATAAGATTAAATATTGGGAGCTAATCAATGAAAAATTGGGGAAAACACACATTGTTTTGGTATTATTTATTAATTAAATAACTCAGTTTCCAACCACCCCACAGTCTACAATAAAAACTTACTAATGGTTAATATTATGAAGCCCTATCTTATTTACTAGTTAACACATTTTCTAAAAGAATAATCCTCAGCTTCCCCAACTGCTTATTATAAGGAGGGTCTGATGGGATTAATTTGGGATTGCTGCATCCGAAAGCTCTCCACTCAGTTTATAAAAGAATTTCTAAACAATCCCAAACCACCCAACTTTGATCTCTTCTGGCTCTCATCCGCATACTGCTCACCCAAGCTCACGATCACCCAAGAATAGTCAGATGATTTCGAGTTCGGTCTGTAATTAGTTGCATTTTACTTTATTTAATTATAATTATACCCAATTCATTCAAATTACGTCCAAAACTAATTTATGCAAGAATCGAAATAGAAGCTTCTGGAATGTCAGCTGGGTGCTAATTAAAACCCACGATTCTATTAGTTAATATTAGTGGTTAATAAATTCAGTCATGAGTGCCCAATGCATCCCAAGACAATCGGAGGAACTTCCCTCTCCAGTGTGTCCACCATCCCCAGTGGTACGACCTTTGAGATATCCCGGAGCTGAGTATGTTGCACTCCTCAATAATCATGACATCGACCACAGTGACTCAGTTTCTTCAAACACCAATCAATATTAGAAGTCATCATCCAGCAAAGAGAGCAAAGGACTCCAGAAAGCAATCATTCGAACACCCATTCTCTGTTATCTAAAACGTAGGGAGGGAATAAAACATTTCCTGTGAGATAATTAACTTTTTGAGTTGATCTGTATATCTACTTAACTTCATTCACTTATTCTCCGTCGGAAGCATCACATCTGATATCCCTACCCTTGTTTGGCTGACTGTTAATAATTTTCTAGAACTCGACTCTTTCTATAAATCGGCTCGGCATCATTAGTGTTGTCGATTGATTGAGCAATCAAATATGCATAAAGGTTTTGGGATTTATTAATGAGCGATAGACTGAAGAAAGCAGTTAAAAACAAAATTTGCACTATTTTATCAAGATATGATGCAATTTGAAATATTTTGGGAAGAGTTCTAACGACGAAAAATTGTAGGAGAGTCAATAGGTTTGAATAACCAGCAACACCCAATTAACTTTATTACAACTTCGAGCAAGTTTACATTTTCTGCTCATATAAACATAGATAATTGACAAGGATGTATGAATACAACATACAGAAAGAGTATTTATGAGTTCGAAGTGTTGTTTAAGGTCATTATTCTATCCGATGTAAGAATGCTGGTATATAGGGGGGGCATAAATGGAAGCCAAGAAGGTGGGCGTCTATTTGATTTTCAATAAATATTGCTGAAACTATGATAGTGCTAAACTGAGTGGAGAGTAGAGGGAATTAAAATTGTGGCGTATTAGAATAGAGAACCTGCATAAAATTGCGAGCAGTTGAATTAAACACAACAAATTTAACACTAACAACCGAATAAACTCAATAATATTGTCTATTGCTTTCCATATGTAGCAACTTGGTTATATGACCTCAAAACTCTCAATATTTACAATCAGTATCAAATCAATACTTTTGGATAAACACAGCTATCAGTCTAGATATTTAGAGAATAGAGCGTTTCTTATTAAATGATTATTTATAAATATCTGTTACTTTAACGTAAGCTTAACATATAAAGCAAACGTATTGGAAAGTTAAAAATTGATCTGTCTGCAACCAATATGGGGAGCCACAGATTGGCGGGAAGAACAATTTGAACAAGTGATCATTTAAACGGAGAGTAAATAGCAGATTTAATGTTAATTAAGAATGAATTCAAATAGAGAAATTCAAGCGGGAATGTAAAAGCCTTCTTTAAATCCATAAAATTCCTAAAGCGACGACTCCAGCCCACTCTTCACAATCTAGGGGAACATCGGCTGTGGAAAATCTACATTCCTTAGAATTCTTAAAGACCATTTTAACTAAATCAAATTGATCGAGGAACCTGTCAGTGAGTGGCAGAATGTGGGTGGAAAAGGTCTCAACATCCTCGAACGTTACTACTCATAACCCAAACGATGGGGGCTAACCTTCCTTAATTACGCAATGTTCACCAGAGTCAAAAAGTGGAAGTAAGCTGAAAGGAAGAACCCAAACTCCGTTAAAATTACTTAAAGATGCATCCTAGCAGACAAATACATTTTCTCAGAGCTTATGCGGGATTTGGGGTTCATAGATTAAGCTGAATATGCTATCCACAAATAAATGTTTAAAGGCTATTTATAAATGCTCAATAAACAGACTCCTTGGATCATCTACCTTAGGTGCGATCCAAATGTCTGCTATACGAGAACTAAAAAGCGCTCCAGAAATGAATAGGAATGTATTCCTCTCGACTATCTACAGAAAATCCACGAAAAGCATGAGAATTGGATGAAGGTGTAAAAGTCTGAGAATGTACTCATTCTTGATACTACGGCCGAATTCGAAGGAAACGCTGAACGAATCAAGTAGATGATAACTCAAATAAGCCAATTTATTAAGAGGGGCACCAGCAACTGATATGCTTATTTCAGATTTTATGCTACTTATTGATCTATTTGAGATAAGAGGGACAGAAGCTAAACTGAGAAAATATTATCACCCCGATTGAGTCAGTTTGAATTATGGTTTTTACTCTGCAGGATGGAAGCCAAATATTTATCAATATCGCTCCTTTCCAACACCTTCAGTTTCTTCTTTAGTATTGCTCCTAATATCATTGGGTTGTCTTGCAGACTTTTTTTACCCAACCGAGGCTGAAATTTGTGATGTACGATAAAGTTGCTGCGTTTATTCTATCGAGGAGATTTGTTCAAATTGGTGCTGCTGAACGAACGTTTCCCTGCCTTCGTTGACAATACTTTAGAATGGAAATCTGGGCGAGTCTAAAGCCTCTGAACTGTTAATTTAGGAATGGTTTGCTGATGTTAGATTTTTCTAGGAACTGCCGATTTGTATTTCTTCCTCATCTCTACTATGTTCTCTCGGGAGAATAAAGTCCTTGATTTTGCATTACGTTGAGTCTGAAAGAAGGGTAGGTCTTTAAGTTATTCCATTATTATTAACTATTATATCAATATGATTATTCAAATGCACCCTTACAGTCTCTGCTGATCAAGGTTTGGGCCTAAAGATATTTATAAACATTCTAATCGAGTAATAAATCCTGATATTGATCGATCATTGAAATAAATACATTGTACTCAGACGATACTTCTTCGCAGTATCTGAGGAAATAGCGTCTTTTAAGGTTCGAACTGCAGATCCAACCTTACGTCTCCTAGTACTTGGCTCTAATTACCGAATGGAACAACCTTGTTACAGTATCTGGATCCGTCTAAAAATCCCATAATATTGAGGCTTCCGTAAGCAACTCTCTATTCTTTCAAGTTGTAGAGCTCGAACTTTAAGTCAGTGTTTTGTTAACCCCTCTTAAACACACAACTCTCCATCCACAAGCCCTTGCCTGGTTTAGCATCGATGAAACAGAATCTATTTTGCTTTGCCATAGATATCTTAAATCTGTATCGTCCCTAACTATCTTTGAGAGAAATTAGGGGAGAATGCAAAGTCAACATTCCCTTCTGTTTTATAGGCAGTTTATCAGAAGACTGTTTAGCGACTGTGAAATACAATTTGGCAGCAAGTTTGTCTTCGTCGTCCATTAAAATTAACTCACAAGTTTCAGGTGTTGAGGAGTTCAGTGTCTGGGATCCATGGAATGTAATTTTGGTACCTAGTTTTCTGGAGGTCATCCGGAACTAAACTTCAATCTATTGGGTTTAGAGTACTGGTGGAAGTTGTATTCTTTTGTAGAAGGGTTAGTTGGTTTGAAGAATTATTGAATGGTTGGCTCCGTGTGCAGTAATTTTACAATCGTACATCGATGCCTTTAAAGTAGTTAGTTTGGGGTTGAGTAGCGATAGACTCAGCTTGTCAAGCCCAAAATACACAATTTCTGGTTATTTTTTCTCAGGTTCCACTCTAAGTGTTTGTCCATTATTTGAAATCACCTCCATGTCAACATACAACCTGGCTACCTGTTTGCCCTCACTATCTGATAAAGGAATTCTTACAGCTGCGGGTCCCAACTTCGAATTGAAACTACTGAAGTCAATTTTTCCACTCGCCCTAAACTCTCCAACAGCAATACTCGCAATTACCTACTGAGCCTCTTTCTGTAACTGCAATAACAAACTTTGTTTTATAACGACTTCCTTCTTTTTGTAGGGGACACTAATGTATTTCTCAGCGATTGCACTTTTAATCCTAAGCTCAACGTTATCAGGTAAACTTTAGTCGAACTGAGGGCATTGTGAATGCCACTCCACTTTCCATACTTATGCGATGCAGCTACCATACATAACCGGGGACTAATAATAATAATCTGGTTCATGCAGTTAAACCATTCGAAAATAGCTCCCTCACTCACCAGTCTAGTCAGAAACTAGCTCACCACAGCAACCCTATAGCAAAAGGGACACCGTATCTAAAGAAATATCAAGAGACTGTAGTAAAAGCTACAGAGGCCATCTAGGGTTTCGAATGAGAACTCGATGCTTGCTTTAAATATACTGATAGATCACCTCAGAGGCAACAATATGAACTACGCATACACTGTAACACTGCAAGAGGCAGGCGTCAAACTTCAGGATGTGGTTATGCGGGGAGATCTACTCAAGGTGTCGGGATTGGAGGACTACGTCAGTAGGAAAATGCCTAATATTGGTATTTAATGCACAGTACTCGACATCCTGGTTGAAGCGACTGAGTAGTTAAGGAAGGAAAAGAGGTAAAACTCTTGTCAGACACAGTAGGTTCTACCTCGAATAAAACCAGATAGCTACTATGATGAAAAGTTGGAGGATATAAAGAAGGAATTGGAAAAACTTCACCAGCAATAACTTAAATACGAAATGGACCAATATAAATCTAACGAAAGAGCCAAAATCTAAAAGTAAACAGAGGATAAATACAAGATCAAGTTTTAAAAGTGGAAGGCCGATCAGCAGAACTCTGTAGACACCGCTAGGAAGCAGATCAAAACCTTGCAGTAGGAGGTGGTGGCCAACTATAACAAGAAGGCCGAGGTGTTTGCTGTCAGTCAGAACAACTACATCGAGTAGGTTTCCAGACTTAAATAGCAGAACTTTAAACTGGAGAAACTGCAGAAAAACCACCGATGCGAATAGTCATAAATAGTAAAGACACAACAAGAAGCCCTAAGGAAGCAAATGTCGATGTTGAGGGATAGATAGAATGAGTATAAGTTGGCTTTGGGAAATATCAATACCTCAGTTGAAGACATCATGGCACAGAAGAAACTCCTACTCCAGCCCTAGAAGGATTACCATATTGAAACACACTCCTCCAAAAAACATTTAGATGACAGAGTAGCTAAGGCACTCCTAACTGCTATTTCCAATCTCTAAAACAGAGTCAAGATGCTGGCCTAATAGAATGTCAACCTTCAAATCGAACTAGACTCTCGCAGTCGCAAAGTGATGCAGATGGATAAATAGCTGAGTAGCATCCAGAAGGATATGTCTGACCCAATGTCCCAACTGAATCTCAACTCCATAAAAGAGTAGCAACCGTAGATGAAGAATGTTGGCGTTTACGTTCGATAAGACATGCTGGTCGACACTACCAACACAGGAGACCGGTCAGCTACAGTGGAGTCATCGACAACCGAAAAATAGAGGCAGCGGGAGGAGCTGATAAGATTCATAGAGGAGGCAAACCAGAAGAAACTAGAATCTATGAGGAAAATTTAGTTAATAAAGATGGACATGAACAAAATTAAGAGGAAGGCAAAGTTAATGCTGTAAGACTAAACATTTTGACTGTAATTAGCATACATCTTCAACGATAGTAATATAACTAGTTTATTATACCTAGTATCACTATTCAACTTCATGAATGCAGTGTCAATTACTTCTATCGTTGACGTTGCTGGGTATTCCTTCACTGCTGTAGCATCCCTAATTGGGCTTACATGCACTATGAAAGCCGCCAATAGAAGTCTGTTCATACTGTTCTACATACTAATCATCATCACCAGTCTACTGGAAATCTCTATCGGCACCCTCAATCTATTGAAACTCAACATCAACGCCTCCACTGTCCTGTTGATTCAGCAAAGCATAAACAATTTCTCTTTAGTCCTCCAGATCTCAATCTACCTCACCATCGCCTACGGCTGGAGTGTTGTCTCTTCGAAGCTTAATTAGTAATATGCACGCCAGAACAGAAAGACACTCCGGATCATCTACATATCAACTGTTTTACTTATGATTGGAGCCCTAATAGTCGCAACTATCCTGCTTGCCTGCTTCGAATTCATCTCAAGCGACCACATACCTGACGCAATCTACTATATTGAGCTCGGTATTTACTCCTTCACCCTTGTAGCTTTGCTGATTCAGTTAGTGGAGGGGTGTCGGCTGTCGAGGGTGGTTGGAATGTACAAGGAAGCGATAGGGATCAGCATCAATCGACTGAGAGTATCTGAGTGCTAATTTAGTTCAACCTTGTCTATATTGTAGCCTCTTTATTTGTTATCGCTAGGTCCAGCATCGAAATTGGGAGAGTAGTATTTGACCTAGCCAAGGGCTTCCCAACCGACAGTTTCTGGAACTCGGAAATGTATTTCTTATTGTACAGCGCATTGTTATTGATACCTCTTGTACTATTCCTTATTGGGATACAAGGGGAAACAAAGCAAACAGAACAACCAAGCTAGGTTTTGAGGATATCATTATTCGAGGGTTTATCAAGAAGATCCTCGACTGTATAAAGATCGTCTACGGCAAAGGAAACTGAACTCATGAGTCCCATCTGACTTGACTATAGGTGGACTTTATTAAGAATTTTTAAATAGGAATAAATAAGTAAGGAAAAAATTGTATTGCAAAGCTGCTGTTGCTTCATACTTTCAGTAGCATGTCTAAATTCAAATCAAAATATTCCAACGATCCAAACGTTTATCAGTCAGAATCGAGTTAATTTTGTATACGTGCTTCATAAACCTCCATTTATTTGACTATCGGCCCGCTCAGCATGTTACGCTCTTCAGGAAGAGTGTATTTAATGAGCTCTAACAACAAATTGTCGATATCTTCCCTTAATTGTTTCCTCTCCCGATAGATTTTGCCTAAACTTCCTTAAATGATCTTGTAGTACTCTTTACCACTGTGCTTGTGGAAAGCTCCCCCCCTAAACACGTAGAATTCTTCATCATACTTCCTTTACTCTCTGGAACTTTATCGGGAGCGTTCATCAACGCTCTTGATATTGATTTTAGCTCCTCCTGATCCTTAACTGCCTTGTCTCGTGTGGCCAGCAATCCTACCAATGTGTTTTAAATGAAGACTCTTTGTTGTCTCTTACTTTCTGAAATATTCATCATGCTTTAAATATCAAAACAATACAGTTGGTCCATTACGTCACTGCCTAATTTACTTAAGTTGTGGCACTATGTTTGATGGGTTTTGTTGTACAAACTACTATCAACAGAAAACACTTGGTTACGTATGATTAAATGTATGTACAAAGATTTGGGAATCAGAGGTAAATGGGTTCAATGCAAACAGTCAAATAATGTGAAAGTGCCACAACTAGCAAAGAGTTATTTGCGAAGAGCCACGAACGTTAGAAAATTTGGTTGAGTTTGTTGGAAACTAAGGCTCTAAATCTCAAAATCTTAATCTATTTGTGGAAACAAACTTCAAAATGAGAAAAAGCATTAAAAGTTGAGACTGAAGGCCATTCTTGTGAAACTCAGTCGTAAATTAAAGTTAAATTTATGCAAATAAGTAATCATCTACAAAAAGGAGCTCACCTACGTCACCTCTCTCAACGGTATCACTCATATTGTTCTAGAAGCCTCCAACATTCTAGAAGCATAAATTTGTTGAAAATTTGGATTTAAATACCAGGTTCAGATATCCAGTTTATAATTAAAATGAATCCACATCTTGCAGGAAACTGGTGGCTCGTTCAGGTCGGAAATAAGGTCCTACAGGAACCCTTTGAGTTCACCTGGCACAACGACAACGTTAGCTTCTCCTATAGCAACGGTCACATCATGAACTTTACAACTCACGACCACGAGATCAAGTGGGGTGGACATACTGAGACTCACCTGAAGAATGCTACACCACATGAGCCCTCAGAGAAAGAAGTGATTGAAGCCCTGAACCTAGCCAATAGATTCAAGATCGAACATAACAAACTTCATCTTGCTCACGGCGATCATGGAAAGGACCTTATGATATTCGAAAAGAAGCATTGAGGAAAACAAACGTGATTGACACCATAGTTTAATGTTGTTGATCTTTGGTAGCTGGTTTGTAAATGAAATAAATACTGCTTTAAGTGAGTGACGTAACATTTACTTAATAAAGTTTCTTCGTAAACTTTTGGAATATTAAATTATTGGGTCTTAATTTATGCAGGATTTGTCAAAATTAGTTAACTTCAGACAGGAGAGATGTTTATTCGGTTGATTATAGATAAACTGAACAGGATATTTTAATTGAATATTGTTGATGAATTTTGTTGTAAAGCTCAATTATTCCCACAAAAGCACTCATCCATTTGAGTAGTAAAGGAGCTTGTAATAATCCTACTCTATTTCATATGATTGAATGATTAAGTGTTATGAATTCATGGTTTGTTGATAATATTCAGGAGGGTTGTCTCTACGGGGTTGGTGATTTAATTCCTCGTGGTCGAAATCATGTAGTTTACCACATCCTATTTCAAATCCCTAGCTAAAATTTCGTCTCGACTGATGATTTTAATCAAACTCTTGATAATCCTGAACCTCAAAGCAACTATTTCCTTATCAATCTTTACATCCTCTCCTTTCCTCCTCATATTGTAAGTTATTTTCGACAACTGCATAAAGAATCTAATATTTTAAACAGTGAACTCAATTTTCTTTACCTTCAAAAAGAAACTTTTCGTCACTATCTATCTCAATTACTCTTGAATATATTTGTTCTCTAACCTACCTATTCTGTACAGTAGTCTTGGCACTAAGTTGACATTGAGGTTGTTCAACTACTTGGGGTTCCCCATTTTAGTTACTGTGAGTTGCAACCAATCTGTAGCTAGTTTCTTAATTGTTTTTTCCAATTCTCGTCTGGCTGGCATTTATCTACCGTACCAATTAACTAGGGTTGAGTGGGATCTGATCAGATTAGCTAACAGATCGAGCTGTTTGAGCTCATCACACTGATTCTTCATGATTTATTAAGTGAATTTGTCTATTATCTTCCCTAATATCATTTTCAATTCTCCTTCACTTGTAAATCGCAACAAACTCAACATATTCAACAGCTCTAAGTTACCAAACACTTATTATTTTTCGATTGAGGTAGGTCTAAGAATATTTTATAGATATTCTGACTTAAGCTATGGGTAAAAATAGGTGCTGTACGATAGCAGATACAACTATTCACTAGAGATCTCCTTTACGGGTGTTGTTTGGTACTTTTCAATAATCTTTCTGGCGATTAGAGGCAAGTCATTCAGCGTATACCCCCATTCAGCCAGGCACCAGCAATACTTTACATTTACCTAAGAAGATTTCAGGAACAGGTCGTTCATAGTTTGGATGGCTAGTACGGAAGGTGAATATGTCTTTGCATTTTAGATGAATATCTGCAGTTGCTCGGGTGTAAAGGTGATGTTTTCAAACTACAACTGTCTCAATTCGGCTTCTCGCTTAGCAATAGAGAATCTTTTGGCTGGTGTTCTGATGGCGACTTTAAAAATAGTTCTGATCATTATTCCTCAGTAGTTGTTGAGTTGGTAATTAGACACATAACAATTAGATTAATCATAAGCTTAAAAACTGCCAATTCTGTCCAAAACCCCTTAAACTCTGAGCCCATGTTGATTTTTGGATAAATGCCAACGGCGATGTTAATTAACTGAAAGTTAGCAGATGACTATTAATATTTACTTGCTCAAACAAATCTAATGGAAAGCCTTCTTTCCCAACCACTCAACTCTCCAGTCAGAGGCTCCACTCAATCACGCCATTCAGCTGTGTCGATTACCCGATAATCAACCCAAATTCCCTACACTTATGCTGTACCCAATACCCAGTCAACTATCTACCCGTCGTCCGCCCACCAAAGCTATAAAGTCGAAAATTCTAGACCAGTCAGCCTCATACTCCCTTCTCCTCCTTCTGCAATAAGGACTTCAGTGACCGTCAATACTCCTCCGCCACCTAAGATGGTTCCCAAATCCCTCAAAAAGCAGCTTGTGGTAATCCGTCGTTAACGCAGTTACCAATGATAAAGGAAGAGAGGGAATCTGGATACCATAGTTCTTGTGGCTAGAGCATAGGAAATCGCAACTCCAAAACAAGGGTCTAGTAAAAAAAGATTCCACATAAAAGTATATTTGCTCAGACGTCTCCCGGTGGTCAGCCTATTTCCACTTTAGCAAACACTCCTGTCATGTAGGAGGAATCTCCTCGATAGAGAAGGCTAAGTTCCGGGTGGTGCTGTTGCTACAACTAGGACAGATAGAAATCTCCTGATGGTTTCCTTACTCCGGAGACACTCAAACTGGTATGAATGATATTTCATGTATTGACTGTAGCGCCAACAATAATCCCTGTATAAGAGTTATCCTAATTAACTGGCCATCTCTCAACGCCTATCCAATATTTTATTTGAGCTAGTCAATGTTATCAATTTCATTCGTAAGAATCATATCTTGTGTAGTTTTTGGTAAAATCAGAATATTGGTGGCCAAACGGTTATGAACTACCGACGTTTCTGAGTTACTGCTAAAATTACCTAGGTGAATGGTAGCCGTTTCCATTTATCGATTCCCCTCTATTCCTACCTGTATGCTCCCTATTCTCGTATCTCGCTGTGTTGCTCCTTCGCTTCAACCGGTCTATCTCCTACATCAGTTTCAGTTTGTCCCGCTGCTACTGCTACGCTAAATTGTGAAGTTTAATTATCTACTATTGAAGTTACTGTTGATCCCCACCCTTCATTTTTAATAGCCTAACTGTCTACACACGCAGAGCCTCATTCTGCTCCTTGAGTTGTCTTAATTGAGCCAATATCCCACTATTCTCCTGTCTGCCCAACTATCTATTGAGTCTCTGCACTTATTTTCTGAGCATCGCATTGTCTTCCTCCCCTCCCATCGCAATCTTACTTCCCAACTGCCGCTCAAGGTGAGATATTTCATTTTCAGCCACCCTCAGCTTCCTCTCCAACTCCTTATTAATAATTGTAAGCTTATCAATTCGTCTGTAAGCTTCGGCTAATTCATCCTTTAGTTTCGATATTGAGTCCGAGTAGTCTCTGCCTTTGTGGTAGGTAGTATCCTCTTCAGCTATTTCTGCAAGTGGCTTTTTGTTGCTGTTTCTTGCGAATTGGTCTCCACTCTTAGCTCTTCTTCTCAGGGTGTCCTAGTGGTCCCTTTGCTTATTCGGTACATCTCTCGATATCCTATGAATAAACGACTATCCATTAGAACTCTCATCAAATCTTGGACTTTTAAGTCGCTCCCACTCCTTCTTCAGATGGTTGTAATTTGTCTGCAATTTAGAGTAGTTATCTGCTAATTGCTGCTGGTTCGGCTGTACTGTACGGTACTCCGACGTAGGTAGGGTTTCCCTTGAGTGAGGCAGACTGAACACATCGGTAATACCCGATACCGTTCTAATATGGTTAGGATTGAGCTATCGAATGATAATGTTGGACCTCTCATCATCATCAGGAATATCCTTGATTTAGTCGAGAACATCAAGTTGATAGTCTCTAATGAGTTGGAGCCCTTACTTGACTTAGTTGCTTTAGAACTTGCAGTCTTTAATGATCCTATCAACCACTGACTTGAGCTAAAGTATTCGATTGCATGAGCGCCCTCCTTTATTCTTACTATTTCTTGGTAGGTAGCTCATTTCTAAAGATAATTTTTATATTTTAGCAAATCTTTTACATCATTACTCCTACTCAGACACCTAGTAATACCTAATCTTTGCTCGGCTATGCGCAAGAGGATCCAATAGTTTGGGTTGTCGACCCCTGTTATTACAAATAGCTTATTCTTTACATAATTTCTACACAATACCAGTATTGTTACCATAAGTTCTATTTAGCCAAATTAAATTCAATCTCAATTATCTCAATTGTTTAAAATATTGCTTTTACCAACTCTCAAGTATTTTTCAAA